>JACDRP010001040.1:0-15135 GCA_013841185.1 Hycleus phaleratus | reverse complement strand
ATTGATCAACCTCTCATTCGTAAGCTGATACAAAAGCCGAAGGGAATGCGAAGCCCTTTTTTTGAAATTTTTTTAATTTCCTGAGGAATCCCTTTTAATGGAGAGTTGTTGCTTGGATTCTTAAGAATAGAGGTCTTCCATCTGCCATTATTAATTAATTCTTTGACTTTATTATGTTGAAGATTATAAAAAAATCCAGAATTTCCAGAATCACCCCATAAAATCAGCTTTTATTTGTTCAAATTAGAAAAAATCCACATTTTGAAGCTTCACAACTTATTTAAAGTCCCGAAATCGATAGATTTGGAAGAATTTCGAATTTCGAGAAATATTGAAGGAAACGAATAAAGTTTATTGTAAATGGGGTCGTGTAACAATAGTAACAATAAAATAACTTTTGCTGGCAATTTTGGCACCCTTTCCGGACTCTGTAGGGCTACATTCCAATTTTGTTCCATTTAAAATACGAACGTATAAAGCCCGATTAAATACAGCAGAAAATTTACAAATCCTCTAATAATTTTTCGTGAAATTCTCCACAGTTGCATCATTATATTTGTTTTCTTTTTGATAAAAATAATAACAATTCTGTAACTTTGGTTTAATTTTATAAAAATAACAAAGACGAATTTCAGTTACTGTTGTTAGTTCTATTCTATTTCAAAGAACGAAAACAATCATTTTAAAATAACAATTTATCATGAAAATTAAATAAAAGTTTTAACAAATATCCAACAATTATTCTGTTTTTGTATCAGTTTCTGGTATTTTCGATATAATTCATCAACGTTTAACGAAATTTCACCCTTTGTTCTTCTCCGTTTACTATCTAATGTCTAAGAGTAATTTCATCGTATTATCCTTATATAGGTGAAATTTATTGTTACAGTTAATCTTTTAATATCGCAATAAATCTTTCTAATAATCACATAGTTAGATGGAGCATTCTGTAGAATCCTCCATACTAACATCGATTTAACGTTTAATGTTAGTTGTACAACTAATATGCATAAAATAATTGGATGAATGCAATTGGATGTGATTATTAGACATTGTTGTTGTTGTCTTACAATCGTAAAGACTTTACATCGCCATAAAATTCCAACAATTATGAGTAAAGTACAGCGGCCGCTGTTTATTACAACCACAATTCGAGCATCTACCGGTTGCAAGCATTCAGCAACGTTTTATTGATTTTAACGCTTGGATATCAAACATTGAGGGCCCGATCCACTGGAAAAATGCTAATGCTTGAAACACGATTACTCGGGTGTTTTCCAACGCATTTGCATGGCTTAAACGGCAGAGAAAGGGCATTTTAAGGGTGCATGGCGGTTTTTATTTTTGGAGAATCAGCTTTAAAAGTTGTTGAAAATTCAGTCGAATTTTCCGAACGGTACAGGGTCAGAAATGTGGAGATTCGTATTTAGAATCAAATAAGAAATTCACCATCTGATTTGTCGTTTTTTAGTAATATCAGTTCCACTACAGAATCTCCATCTGATTCGAATAGGCTGGTTTGTTTTGGGCAAACGAGTTTTATTACCGCTTATGGTTGAAATACAACCGCAAATAGGATTTCCTATTGATATTTCGAGGTTATTTAATTTTGCATAAATATTTGGGTTATTGATATTATTCTGCCAGGTTTTTATCCGTTGAAAATCTCCGATAATTTCAATCGAAATCGGCCATATACGTAGCGATAAAATGCTGAATTAAACACTAACGACACAATTTTCAATGATTAATCGTTTCAGATGTCATCAAATCGAAAATCATTAATCACGTAAACGCTAGGTATGTCACTATTATTATTATTTTTTATATTCTATAACTATATCGTTATTATAGTTGGAACTCTGCATTGATTGATAATTGCTATGCATAGGCAGAATGTTTTTCCACCCGCGCTTTCGTACGCTCTAATTGTAGTTTATTTAATTAACACGAATATCACTCTAATGGTGCTCTATTATAAAACGATCAACAACACTAACATGTTGAATTTTCGTCAATATTTAACTTAAACTTCAACGTTATAGAACGCTATAGAGTCGCTAAAATATTCGCCCATTATAAGTGCTCTTTTCACTGTAATTTCTAGCACAATTGATAAGCCATCGCTGTAGTGAGTAAAGAATTAGACTTTTTTACGATTATAGAAGAATACAAAGCGTACTTTTAACGACAGGAAATTCTATTAAAACGGTTTTATGCAATTAAAATTGTCGCACAATACTGCCGGTTTTTGCCAATTCATCCCGGATAACTGTCTGACTTTTTAATAATCTCCACTGAATCGGATAGGGCGTCACGCTAAAGGCTCGACTTTCGTTAGTGCAACAATATATTTTGTAAAATAGAGCCGTAACAACAGCTGTAGCCAGAATTTAACTTTGATAGTTTCATGTTGCTTAAAATACAATGAATTTCAATGAATACATGTACGGAAATACACTAGAACAATGAATAGTTGCCAGTAAAGCGTTTGTTTACTAGCAACTGGAAATAATTGAACGTTGTTCAAGTTTGAATTTGTATATTTTGTAAATAAAGACGACGAATTGTTAAGTTGAAAAACACGAAAGTGTATTAAAGAGAAAGGAGGCTATATGGAGGTAAAGTAGGTAAATAGAGGGGTTGATTGAATCGGAACTGTGGCATCAAGTATATACAATTAGCAAACAAACGTTGAATTCAAGCGGAAACTTGACAACTATTGTACCTACTGGGAGCAGAGACTGAAACAATGTTTGAAGAGAAATTTGGCATGTTTCCAATTACAAAGAATCGCAGGAAAAAAGCCTTTTATTACTTGTATTTGTTGAATTTAATTGGCCGATTTTACAAATCCCAATAAAGGCAGGGTTTTTGTTCGTTTGACTGTGCGTACATGAAAATTTGTTGGAAAAAATTGATATGAATGGAAATGGAAACAAGCATCAACAAGTTAGAGATGTTAATCCACATCTATGGCCGCAAATGTGAAATATATAATTGGATTATTCGAAAAACGACTCAACCCTGTAATTTACACAAACACCAAGCGGAGATTTACCGAACGACACATGTATTTAAAACCACCACCGCTACCGATAGTGGCTATGAAAACAAATGGAAACAAGCCACAACTTAGTGTTCAATAAAATGGCATTTCTAACTTAAAATTGCGTTCTAGATTGTGATTCGAGAAATTTTGCAAAGCTTGAAGACTTTAGGCGAAAATTTTGGTTTATTTTTTGAATATTTCAGTATTAAAATTATAATTACAATAACAAATGTACAAACGATAGTGTGAGTACAAAATTATTCGAAATATTACAGTTAGTCTCAAATTTCAACATTTTATTGAGAAATATGGCGATATGACTTTATTTGTGGTCAAAATTTGAAAAAGAACTAACACTCTTAGAAAAAATTATAATATTTTGATAATTATTGCTTATTTTTGAAAATATTTCACTATATGTATCCAGCTGGAATCAAAATTTAAAAAAATGCACTTTTAAAATTCTATAGTCAGTCTAAAAATTCAAAGTTTTAAAGAGAGATGCTCAATTTTTAGAAATGTTAAAGCATTTTAGGCTATCAATCAAAATTTGCAAAAAATAGCACTAAAATTGCAATATTTTTGCCTAATTTTGAAAATTATTCACTTCTTTATGTACCAAATTATACTTACAGTTTTACAGATTCTAAAAATTACTCCAATATTTCAAAATTTTTATGAGAAATTTGAAAAAAGTAGCACTTTTGCTTGTATCGCAGGTTTCAGTGCTTTACTTGATTCTAATTCAAAATCTCGAAATAATTTAGTACTTTTAGTGTAAAATTTCAAGATTTGCAAAAAGTAGCACTTTTACCTTGTACCAAAGGGTTTTCAGTAATTCTCAAAAGGTCATATCTCGGTGTGTAAACAGAACGTAATTTCAACTGAAGGTAAAAAACCTGAATAATCTAACTCATAAATTTTAATAAAATTTAATTTTTTCCATTTTTAATAACTTAAAAGTGCAGTTTGTTAAAAATTATAGTTTAATAAATTTTAGTTCAAAGCTCGAAAATAAAAAATTAATTAAAAGAGTTTCCAAATAGTATACAAAAATTTGCTAATAGTGAACTTGTTTAACTTTTTTTAACCCCAACTACCTCAAAAATTGATCAAACATTTGTAAATGGGCCGACTTCGTGTCGCCCTCAAGCATTGTCCGAGTTGCTTGAGCCCTAGTGACGATCGTAAGGGCTAATTCGAGTCGATTTGAGAAAAATACAAATGACAAATCGTCGAGCTTGAGGCCCTGAGACCTGCCAAAAACAACAATCAATATCGCCGTCTCTATCTCGAAATAATTAATAGCATCAAGTACTGTCGGGTTACACTTAAACATCAATCTAGATACGTGGAGTTAATAAATGAGGACAAATCTGTTATAAAACAACAACGTTGTGTGTTATTGTCTGGAAATTCGCACACACACTCATTGAGTTAAATACCACAACAGTAATTAGACGTTAATTAAACTCTTATCCGCTATGATGAGGCAATTCTGGTGGAATTTTCAAAGTTTCTCCTGAAACCAGTGTGACCCGTAGGCGACAAACTATCATCAAGGAATTTAAACGACGTGATTACCATGTTAGAATAGCTTTAAAGAACAAACTATAATCAAATGAGAATAGTTTGAATCATGGCGATTTGTTCATTTGGAAACTGTTTTATTCCAAATTTACCAAATACCGGCCGGATACCGTTTTATAAATAGACGATTGTTGGAAATTTATAATTAGAAGCAATATTTACAAGTTTATATGCGGGAAACTTAATTACTCGTTTGTTTTAAATAAAATTCAATCAACTGGAAATTAGAATAACGATTCTTGTTTTTTCCGATTTAAATTAATTGGAATGCAGTCGAGCAAAACGTGGATTCATTTACTTTATTAAAAGATTACTTTCTACCGAATATAATTACAACCAATTGATATAAAACATCGTTAAATTGCAGTCTTAACCGCTAATGGTGAAAATTAACGGTTTTACTACGTAATTTAGATAATATAAAGTGGAAATTTGTACACATTCTATCGATTACAATCACGAAAACTTTCCGTATAAATTTGCCAAACTTGTTCTATTTCTACAATTCTAACATAAACTATACTCTTCTCATGTCTTCTAGACAAGTTTTCCAAACTTTAATACTATTTATACCGAAAATATTTCAGAAGATTTGCAAGCTGATTTGATGTAAACGTTGCTGTGTCGTTGTCGGTTGTGTGCGATTTAATTCAATTAAATTAAAGCGTTAACTGGAACTGATTTTGAAAATGTAATTACACTACCTCCAGCTAATATTCGTACAGTTGATAATGTTTAAAAAGTTGTAATTAGTGCATTACATTTACAATAATTGTCGCATTAATTGAGAGTTGAATTTTGGTGTAAATTTGGTGGAGGCGCCGGGCAAATTCGTTTTATATCGAAATCAAAAATGTCCTATTTCTAGTTCCATAACCGCGAAATTTCTGCAAAATTGACGAGTTTCGTTTCGATTTCTGTTTCTGCACTTTTTTGAACGGATATATAACAGAAATTTCTAATATTAGAAAAGTACGAGTTCATTACAATTTGAAAGCCGGGCGTACATCTTTTTCGATTTCATGTCCGCAAATTGATAATTTTTAATAATCAACACCGCCCTTTTTCTATGAGATATTGTAATAAATATAGAAACATTAGAAATAGTATTTCAAGGAGTATCTAAAAGTGTTTTTGTTTTGAAAAATTCCAATTTAATTGTCAGTTTCGGAAAAAATCTTGGAGCAAGTGTTTTTTCAAAAAGTTTCCATATTTTCTACTATAACTCAGCGAATATTATCGATTTTCCAACAATTTTCTTTCTGCTTATAGCAAATTAAAAGAGCTTTTTAAATCTCTATGAAAATGCCCAATAAGTTTGCTAGTTTCCCCCCAAATTGACACCAATTCTAGAGTCTATATCTCATCTTTCTCTTCGATACAGTGTCTGAAATATTCCAAATATTTGATGTTATATTGCAATACACAAAGTAGCATTAGAAAGAACATTTCAAGGAGTATTTAAAAGCAGTTCCTGATTTGGCAAATTCCAACTGAATTTAGAGTTATGGGGGAAAATCTTAGAGCATGTGTTTTTTCAAAAATTTACCATATTTTCCCCTGGAAGTTAGCAAATATTATCGATTTTCCAATAATTTTCTCACCTCGTACAGCAAATTGAAAAAGCTTTTCAGATCTCCAAGAAATCTTCTAATAGGTTGTTAGTTTTCCGGAAAATTGACAAAAATTGGAAGGCCCACATTACACTTTTTCTTCGATATACTGTTAAAAATGTCGATTTTTAATAATCGATATCTCCCTTGTTTGAGGAGACATTGCAACGAATATGATAGCATTGGAAAGGGCATTTCAAGGGGCTCTTATGAGTGTTTTTTATTTTGTAAAATGTCAGCTGAATTCTAAGTTATAGAGGACAATCTTGAAGTTATATCTTCTTCATACTTTTCCCTATAATTTGGTCGATACTGTCGATTTCTGGAGAATTTTCTCACAGTAGCCAATAAATTGAAAACTTTTTCTAAATCTCTCAGAAATTTTCCCGCAAGCTTACTAGTTTTTCGGAAAATTAACGATTAATTCTACTGCAAGCTTTTTTATACTTGAAAAATTATTTTTTTGTTACTGTTTCTGCTTCCGTTTCTGTTAATGCAACAAAAAATCCGTTTCAGAATTTCTTGTGGAATTTCCTAACATATCTACTTTAAACAATAAAGTTTTGGGAGTCGTTCATTTTCCAAAGTTTTATTGGATTTTCTTCAAACGTTGACAATCCGAAATAGAAGATTTCTACGATTTTTTTCAACCAATTTCGCCCAATACGATCCGATTTGAATCTAATACAGAATGTAATCAGACCTTGTAGGGGTGTCGAACAATTGATAATTGTTTTCCCGGCACAAAGAGTGAAAATAATGAAAATTTAATTGATGAACGAAGCCATTTAGTTCTATTGTCAATAAATACTGGGGACAATCTAGATTCTAATACAAGTGAAACAGATAAAGGCAGACTTTGTCGTCGTCTCTTTAACGATAATATTGTCTAACGTGTACTAGAACTATTGCTGAATTGCAGCCATAAAGTACACGATATAACAATAGAAAGATTATATTGGCCCCTTTCTTTATAGCCCTATATGCATGTAGAAATATCGAATTTCTGCATATAAAACATTCCATTTATATCAATACAAGGCCTTGGATACAAATGTATATTCTATAATATCACCGACTGTAGGGTTCTAGCTGATTTACCGTTGTAATTCTACATGGAAACGTGGAAAAAAGCGTCGAGGTCCTCCTTTAACGATACTAAAGGGATCTTTTGGGTTTCGCCACATAAAAACCGATTATACGCACATTTTCCCTCTTTCTAAATCCACCGCACTGTTGAAAACAAAAAATTCAATGAAATTCCCATCGTTTTGTAATTAAAATGCCGGTAAAGTTTCTATGTAATCGTCCGATTTTGATAAAGTTCGAGATGCAATCGACTACGAAAAATATAATCGCCAAACTTGAAATCAAAGTTAATTAATCACGTGTTAACAACTCGATTAAACAGTTTTCACATCTTCGGAAAGTTTCGTTGAAAATTAATACGGGAAACGAAAAACTTTCACAACTATATTTGAGATGTTTTAGGGCGAGATTCAACGTTTTGCTCCTTTTTTTTCTCGATGAGAATCGTTCATTTATCGTCGCCTTTGTTTTAACTCTAAACTTTGGTCGCACAGTTCCTGTTTCATTTGTCAATGTTGAGTTGTATTTCGAAAATGGACATAACTTTGAAACATTAAGCTTTAATTATTTCTCTCTATGTTAATTAGACCCCACACGTCTGTTGTACACGTAAAATTAATTATCGAAATATAGAAGCTGCGAATTTCCGGAGTGAAATCGATTTGTTTTGAATTCCATAAAGAAATTCTTTAAAGCTTTTTTCGTTCGGTTTATAACAACAAAAGAATCGTGAATTATACGAAAACCAAAACAAGAATTTCCCGGTTTATGTTCATTTAGAGAGAACAATATCAGTCGACATAAATTTGATTTGTCCCCCTAGAGCGCACCTTAATGATCGATCCAATAAAGAAATTTTTCAAAGAAATTTGTAGCTTTACTTGCAAGGCTTAAAGGGTCGAAATTTCGGTTGTTTGACATAAATACAACATTAACGTTTTAAATATTTATATAAAAGACAAATTTATCTACATTAAAACGACTTTGAGCGTGTTATTTTACAATATTTAAACAATATTATTATATTATAACAGTGCTCCAGTTTTCATTGAATCTATCCACAAGCGTTCTCTATAGGAACAAAGAAATCTTTCAAATCAATAACACTTTCCGTAAAGTAGTTGACATCGTTTTAGGGAACAGATGGGCGTTAAGGGGATGGAATATTACTGTCATTAAGGGTGTTAATGTGAACACTTTGTAAATGAGTTTGGATTGGAGCAATGGAAAAAATCAACTAGACAATTTTATAGATTTGCTCAATATGGAACACGATTTTGCTTTTAATTCTCAACCATCAACCGAGAATAGAAAAACTAACAAATTAATACGATTTATAAACTGATGATTGTTTGAATTATTGAAAATATAAAATAATACTCGAAATAATAACATTGTAAATCAAAACTCATTGTAATTCCAACGGTAAATAATAAAAAAAATAATTGAAATTTCGCACAAATAATTGGCTTTCTGATAAAAGAGCAAACCATCAGTATTCCATACGAATCATCGATTATTAGCAAAATTATTAACGGAAAAATAATGAATTTAGAAGATTTNAATTTAGAAGATTTATCTCGAAAATTCACGTTATTGTGCCTGTTTTTTGTGCCAGTCTCATTAACACCGAAAAAATTAGATTAATTAATTCAACAGTTACGTACCTAAATTTAATAATTCCTAGTTCGTACTCGGATAATTAATACAATTCATTATACGTAATCGTATTTCCACAAAAAAGAACTACAAATTCTAACGCCATACATCAATAGTTGCTCAAATCGAATAACAAACTGTACTCTCAACGAATCCTCTCGATTCTAATCTAAATAATTGAATAGAAAGCACGAACTTTTTATAATCAGAGGCTTAAGGGGCCGGATTAGAAGTCATTTAAAAAGCGTTATCTTTGATAAATGATTTATCCTTTATTTGTTGCCCAAAATTCAAGTGTTGGAGCTTGTTGGAAAGAGCATTTCAAGCTGCATAACAGGAATTTTACCGTTTTTGTGAGAATTTTAAGTTACAACAGAAAATTTAGAAACATGTCTTTCTTGAAATCTTCAAGTTTTAAAAATTCACCTATCAGAAACAGTTGTTCTCAGCTAGGTTTATAGACCATTGTATGTACTTCAAAGTTATGTGATTGTAATTTGAAAAACTTACTTATTCTCCTGAGAAAATTGCTTGGAAAAGAAGCTTCTTCGTTTACTAAATAGTACATAGATGGTGTTTTTATCGATAACTCAGAATTTCCACAAAATTTCCTAAAACGATAAAAATCCTGTTTTGTAGCTTGAAATGGTCTTTCCAGCAAGCCCTAGTACTTAAATTTATAGTGAAAAATAAAGGAGAAAGATTCCACTTTACTATTTTTAATCTCTAAAAGGAACTGTAACTTAAAAAAAGCGAAAACTTTAACTGGCGATTTCTCGTTTATTTTTCGCTCTAAATTCAAGTTCTTGGCCTTGTTAGAAAGAGCATTTCAAGCTGCTTAAGGAGAATGTAAAAATTTTGGGAAATGTTGGGGAAATTTTGAATTATAGATGAAGATCTGGAAGCACATATTTCTCGTAGAAAATGTCGCATTTTCTGAAAGCTCATACTGAGAAAATTTCGAATGTCAACTTGTTAAAAATAATGGTTCTGAACTAGGGTCTTTCGATTTACAAACGATTCTATGGACTTATACTGATTCCATTTTTGTGTGGAAAATTTGCTTATTTTCCTGGGGAAATTGCAACGAAAACCAGCGGCTTCGTTTACTAAGTGGCGCAGACATGTGATTTTACAACTGTAACTCAAAATTTCCACAAAATTTCCCAAAATTAATCGACTTTCGTTATACAGATTGAAACGCCCTTTCCAATAAGCCCTAATATTTGTATTTAGAGTAAAAAATAAAGACGAAATCCGTCGTCAACGATTCCGTTTTTTCTGACGACTTCTAGTTAATACTGTGAACAATTGTGTAGGATGCTAATTAAACCCCCGCATATTTATCATAATCAACAATTTATTTAAGCGAAACAATGAGATGATTAAATTTAAGGCATAATATTAAGACCCTGTCATCAACCCTGTTTGAGGGATTTGGAATTAACCCTTTCTGAAATCAATACATTTAATACAAAAGTTAACGACTATATTTTCGAATATTGTCAATAGACAATTAGGTTTGATTGTTTGTTGGTTTATTTCCATCAAATTCGTCGACATTAACTAAACGAATTTTGTTAAGCACACCAGATAGACTTTAATTCGACAAGTTTCTCGAAATCGTGTTATAGTTGTCGTGTTAGTTGGAAATAACGAAGTTTATCGTTGTTGTACAAGAATTTTTGTTTTAATTCAATCAAAAATCGGTGTTTATTTTCGATATTTGTTTAATTCAGTTGATTTTATCAGTTTGTTAGTTAATTCGTCTTGTTGTGTTTATCTTGAATTGTTTTTCAACTAGTCGCAAGTTCTTTCTGTTAAATTTGAACAGCCCATTTATAAAGATTAAAATATTCAACAATTTCTTTTTTGTTTGAGCGCTATTTCGATTCATAGTGGAAAGTTTAAGTTGCAAATTACGACTGTTCTTTTAAAGTAATTTAACAACGAATAAAGAGTTCCAAATTGTCGATTTAATGTAACGATGCTAGTCTACAGACTGCTGAAAAATAACAAAATGCATTATGCTAAAGTTTCAGTGGAGAAATTACGATTTTTCCAACAAAAACCAAAACAACGGATGCATGTAATAAATCTCTTAATAAAATCGTTATCATACAGAGATCTGTTTCAATATAAATCTGAAATTTCAACGATAAATCTCCCGACTGTTTATCATCGTGCAACGATCGATTGATCTTTTTTACGATCGAGATTGCCGCCCGTTGTTGATGTTCATCGTTATTATAACGAACAGAGACAAATACATTAAATTTGGCATCTCTCAGGTGATTCCCCGGACATTTAACGTAGAAATAAGCGTCATTTTAAGAGCCGGAAAAAGTGGAATTTTCGATAAACGATTTCGCTTTCATTTTTCACTAAAAACTCAATTTTTGGGCCCATTTGAAAGAGCATGGCTAGACAATTCTATCAATTTTCAAAATTTTGATTTTTTCCTGTCAGGCTAATTTCCCAGTATAAATTTTCGGAAAATAAGACCTATCTTTGAAAATACGCTTCAATTCTCAATTTAAAATTCTACCGTTTTCCCAATTTTCCGGTAAATTACTGAACCGATCAGAGAATTTCTCAGATATTTGGAAAGCTCTTTCAATTTGCTATCGATGGACTCTATATTCGTTGAAGATAGGTTAATATTGGCTGAGTTATGAGGTAAAATAAAGAAAAAGATGCTTCTAGATTTTCATTTATAACTCACCATTTCCGCAACATTTTCCAAAAGATATGGAGTTTTCTTGTGCTGCTTGAAATGCTCTTTTAAGTGAGCCTTAAGTGAAAAATGAAAGAGAAATCGTTTATCTGAAATTCTACTTTTCCGAGTAAAACCCGGCCTCTTACGTAAGAAATGTATGTTTGGTGTAGAATTAGTTACGCGCAATTTTGGAGAATATCCAAGAAACTTGCCAATTTTATAAAACTAATACTGTGAGCTTTGTGAATTTTAAATATGTCCATAAAAACGGTCTTGAAAATAATAAAATTAAAACCAAATATAGGAGCGACTTTTCGTTATTACGCCCAACAAATGTTGAGTGCTTCAAAACCCTTCTTAACGTCTTATGTAATTATATTCAAGTACGAAATAAAACTGCAACCACATCAAAACCAAAATTATTCGCTGATTTCTATATAAAGAGTTTTTTAATTAAAACAACAACTTTTAAATCTTCCACGATTAAACAAGTTTTCCTTGATAATATTTAAAACAACACCAAACAAACGGCGTTGTTTTTATAGAAATTTTTTCACGCTATTTAGTTGCAAAACAACCGATGATTGACCAAGCACAAGATTGTCTCACATTTCAGCTAATCCACTCACTACACGCTAGAGAAGGGCGCGTTAGACGGGAAACAAACCGGCCAACAAAATCCGATATCTTGCTAGATTCGAGCGGAATATGAGCCCTTGTTAGTCCGCTAATTATTACAAAACCAACCGGAAATATCGGATCCGAAATCAACTTCTTATTTCTAAAAAAACCGAATCCGTGCCTCGAAATCAATTATGAGCGAATAGAGAGTCGGGTCGACGGGCAGTTTCGTAGACAGGGCTGGTTTTGTTGCGATTTTTTCGGCGACTTTACGCCCCTAGAACTGACGCTAATTACCAAAGTTTGGTCGTAAAATCAGCGTATAATGTGCGTAAAATGAGCTTTATCTCGCGCTCTTATTTACATGATGAGTTTTACAATCTTATTTACAAAGATAATTAAATGTGGAATAATATGGCTTTGTTCAATATTTAAAATATAAAATCGTAAATACAGGTACAATCAACAAAAACAAAAGTTTATTTCGTTGCATGATAAATGAGTTGAAAAATAAACAGACATTTATCGATTTTTACAATACAGAAAAAGCTCCAAATTCCCCCTTGTTTATTTTTTCGAGTACTGAAAAATGTAATCAGAATTACAATCTGTTGGTAGTCCATATGAATCACGATTGTGAGATGAAAGCAGATTATATTACGATCAACATCCATCGATGAGCTTTTTGCGAGACTGTTGAAATCGTTGTGAAAGAGCTATAAAATTACTTCCTTTTCCCCAATGTCTAGAGTTGGACTTTTTGCTAAAATAAAGCAGCCAATTACACCGTTCTCGGTCATGTTTCGTCTTTAAAGTTAACATAAGACGCATCAATCGCTTGATTCAACTGTAGACATAATTCACGATATAAGCTTTAATTACAAATTTGAAATGTGATATTCCACTTTGTGGTGGACTTGATTAGTTTGGAACTAGATCGAGACGATTACACCGATTCTAATCCGTCAATTAGTCTAGACGGTAGAGCACAACATTTTCGGTACTTGCGATAGAATCGGCGTAATTCCAGATCATTTCAATTAGTAATGAATCACTTTCAAGATTTGAAAGGGGATAGTCGTATCAGCAAAAATCGTTCCGTATTTACTTAAAATAATCAAAATTGTATCAAAGAAAATGGAAGCGAATTGAAGGTCGATGGGCCATTCTGAATTACACTGCCAAATCGAATTGAAACGATCAAAAAAACTCTTTAAGCTCGCCTAATATTGGCGTCTGTGTGGCGAAAAACGTGACGATAAAAACTCGTACATTGTGGGCCAACTCCGGTGTTCAACTGTATGGATGTAGATTTGATTAACGCGTAATGTGAGGGTGTTCAAATTGTCGATAAAAACGCTATTATTAATTACATGGAAATTAGTTTAAGTTTGGACGTATTTTAAATAAGCAGACGGGCAAAAACTTGATTGTATTCACTTTGTCGATGTAATTATTTGTAAACGAAACGAAGTGCGAAATTAATTAACTTATGTTTACCTGTTTTTCCCCATCGTCCTGTTTCTTCAACTTCAATTTTGTAAAATTTATCAGCACTAGACGACGAATTAAAATTAAAATTTCCGTTATTAAAGCCGGTAATTTTATTTTCAACTAGGGAACTGAATGTATATCATTTTCAGCGTTATTTTATATAAAAATAAATAACAATCCGGGCCTCTATTTAAAAAATTTATAAACTAGAAAAGTTTGCCCCAACAGTTTGTTAGTCGTTATTTTTCTCTTCCTTCACTTTGAGACAAGAGATGGAAACTTGGCGAAAATACAGTTTAATGTTGTTGGTATAAAGATACAATCTCGACTTGACTCAACTAAACTAATATACAAACTGGATTAAGGGTATCAATTTTGGGCACCGAAAAAAATCGTTAAAATAAAACTACACGTGCAATAAATCAATTTGGTTCATTATTCAATCGAATTGTATACATAAAAACCGAACACAGATAATAAAATTTTGTTATAATGTGTAATCGTTAAGAATTTATTGCTACCATGTGATAAATTAATAAATTTTGATGGATGATTAAAATCAGTTTTGGGAAAAATCCCTGTTTTGTTAACTAATTGAATCGCAACTAAATTATACACATTATATTTAAATTGATTAAACCCATCTATTGTAATAAATCATAACTAATAAATTCCGGATTATTGTTTGTTAATCTTTCCTAATTTGGTTAATGAAAATTATTAATTTCATTCGAATTATTCTTAATTAATAATTGATAATATCAATTGAGAGATATTTAAATTAAAACGGGTGGATTAATGGAATTTAACTGGCAATTTTGATTTATACAACATTTGTTATCTCTTGAACGTGCAATAGAATTGGAAATTTAATCAATTTAATTGAATAAAGATTAAAACTACAAACAATAATTTCGCATTTTGTTATCTTCCAACACTTTTAAAGGTAATTGCATTTTTCGATAACCAACCACCGAAATGTTAGCGCTCTACCAAAGAACAATTTTCAGGGCCGAAATGACGAAAAACACTGGAAAACTCCACCTGGATAAGAATGAGCTGGAGCTCCCCTACCAAAGAGCCGAAACAACGCTAGAAAACGTCACCATTCGAATAAGAGCGAGCTAAAACTCCCCAGAACTTCTGACCCTAATACCACACCCGAGATCGATCAATTTTTAGGGCTAATACTACGAAAATCCCCAAAAATTTCCACCTAAATAGAAACGAGTCAAATTTCCTCACAGAACTAACACTAGTACCGTGCCAAAGATCGTGCAAAATAGGGCAGATCCGAA
>JACDRP010001039.1:0-15140 GCA_013841185.1 Hycleus phaleratus | reverse complement strand
ATGAATCATTCAGTTAGATTTTCATAGAAAGAAAAAGAAGCTAAAATACTGGATGCGTCTGGCTTAAAACTTACTAATCTCTCACAAAACACGATTATATTCTTTTAACTATCGCGTAATAGAAGGGAATTATTATTTTTTTATTATTTGGTTGAATTTTGAATGAATTTCAAGACTAATCGTAGAAAATTTTATTAAAATCAGCCAATAAATTTCGAGATATATCAATTTTGTTGTTCGCAAATCCTAAGAATGAATCATTTACTCGAATTCCCGTTGAAAAAAGTTGAAAATGGTGGATGCGTCGAGCTTAAAATTTGATAATCGCCCACAAAACACGATTATATTTTAACTGTCGTTTAATAAGAGGGAATTGATTATCGTTGCAAATTTTATTAAAATCGAGCGATAATTTCCGAGTTATAGCAAGTTTCAAGAAGGGCTCATTCGGTTAGGTTCCCAAAGAAAGAAAAGCTAAAATAGTCAATGCGTCGGGCTTAAAAGTTACTAATCTCTCACAAAGCACGACTGTATTCTTTTAACTATCGCGCAATAAGAGGGAATTGCTTATTTGGTTGAATTTTAAGTGAATTTCTAGACAATTTGTAGCTAATTTTATTAAAATCGACCAAAAATCGAGATATATCAGTCTTTGTTGTTCGCAAGTCTTAAAAATGTTAACAATGGTGGATGCGCCGAACTTAAAATCTGTTGATCGCCTACAAATAGGATTGTATTCTTTGAACCATCGTTTAATAAGAGGAAATTGATTATCTGCTCAAATTTAGAGTGGATTTCTCGACTATTTGTTGCAAATTTTATTAAAATCGACCGATGATTTTCCGGTTATAACATCAGTTTTGTTGTTAGATTGTTAGATTCCCATTGAAAGAAAAATGTTAAAAATGGTGGATGCGCCGGGCTTAAAATTTGTTGATCGCCCACAAAATACGATTGCATTCTTTTAAATATTGTTTAATAAGAGGGATTCTCGGCTATTCGTTGAAAATTTTATTAAAATCGATAAATTTCGTGTTATAACAATTCTATTGTTAGTAAATCATAAATGAATCGTTTAATTAGATTCCAATTGAAAAAATTTTTATTGTATGGTATTCATAAACAATTCTTGTATGAATTTCAATTATTGATTTTCTTTGTTTTGCAAATTTCATGAATTATCTGAATTTTTAGTGCAAAACGGTGAATGCACCGGGTTTAAAAGTTAAAAATCACTCATAAAACACGGTTCTATTTCTTTAATTGGCCGTTGAGTAGACGATTTTGTTATTTAATCGAATTTAGAGTAAATTCTTCGAAAATTTTATTAAAATCAACCGAATTATAGCCATTTTATTGTTAGTTTAGTGTAAAAGGGTGGATGCGCTGGTCTTAAAAGTTGTTAATCCCCCATGAAACACAGTTAATGTTTAATAAAAAAACTTGTTTATTTGGCGTGATTTCGAGTGAATTTCTGGACTGTTCATTGCGAATTTTATTACAATTAACCGTGTAGATTCTCGGTAAAAAAATTTAAAAATAGTGTAGACGCCGTGTTATTGAAAGGTAATTATTAAAACGAGTTTTAGCTATTAATTCTCATTATTTTGTAGATTTTGTGAGTTAAAGTTTGGTGTAAAATGGTAGATGCGCCGGGCTTAAAATTTGCTAATCACTCACAAAACACGGTTATATTTTTTGAACTGTGGCCAATTAGAGAAAGTTCATTATTTGTTTAACTTTTGAGTAAAATTCTGGATTGTTTACTGCAAATTTTATTAAAATCAACCCATTTTATTGCTAGCAAGTTATTAAAATGAATCGTTTTATATTAGATTCTCGTTGAAAATTTTCCAAAAATGGTGGATGCGCTGGATTTGAACTTTGCACGGTTAAATTTTGTTAACTATCGTTAATTAAAGGAAATTGGTTATTTGGTCAAATTGCTAGACTAGTTATTACAAATTCTATTAAAATCGATTAATAATTGCCGAGTTATAACAATTTTATTGTCAGTAAGCGATAAAAATGACTCGTTTCTTTAAATGTTTCGTTGAAAATTTGCTAAAAATGGTGGATGCGCCGGGTTTAAATTCTATAAATACCCTTCCTTATTGTTATCGGGGGTAATTATAGACAATTATTGTTAAATTTCAATAATAATTATCATTATCTTGGAGGATTTGCGAGTTATCCGAATTTCAGTGTAAAGTAGTGACTGCGCCGGGCTTAAAATTTACGAAGATCTCACAGAACACGGTTGTATTCTTATAACTATCATGAATTAGAAGAATTTGATTTGGTTGAATTTTGGGTAAATTTCCCGACTCAATTTCAGCTATTTTACAAGTTTTTAAGTTATTTGAAATTCAGTGTTAAATGGTGGATGCGCCGGTCTTAACACTTACTAATACCTCACAAAATACGGTTGTATTTTTAAATTTTCAATTAAATTGATTATTTGGTCGAACTTTGAACTACTTTATAGACTGTTCATTGCAAATTCTATTAAAATCAATAGAGTTATAGTTTAATAATTAGATTCTCGTTGAAAAATGGTGGATGCGCCGGGTTAAAAATTACTGGTGACCCGCAAAATATGGTTATATTCCGTTAACTATCGTTTAATTAGAGAAAATTGCTCATTTGGTGGAATTTTTAGTAAATTTGCGGACTATTCATTGCAAATTTCGTTAAAATCAACCGATAATTTCCGAGTTATAACAAGTTTCTTGCTGGTAAGCCTTAAAATGTATTGTTTCATTAGATTCCCGCTAAGATTGGAAATTGGTTATAAATATTCGCCAAATTGACGGATTACTTTATAAAATATGTAGAATTTCGTTTATTTGGAAAATTTTAGGGGTAATCTCGAATTTAATCATGACTCAGTTGAATTTTTGTGCTCAATTATTGATGAAATTATGAATTTTGAGGAGCTTCTTTATTAATCGTCTCTAAACTGTAAAATAGACGGAAAATTTGGATTGATGACCGGTGGGTTTTGATAGAAAATTGAAGTTCCATTTATGACAGACAAGTTCAACTGGAACTTCCACAAAACTAGAACAGTCTAATTGAATTCTAACTGTATAACTCTAAATTAGTGTGCATAAATCTCGTTCAATATATAACAATGGTAGTCGGTCATTAAAAATGAAATTCTGTATTCTAATTTCCAAACCATAATTTAAATTGAATCATATTTTATGTATGTATTGATGAGATTTTCATAGCAAGCGGCATTTTTTTTAATTCAACACAAATCCACAACCCTGATCCGTCCAAATTATCGGCCATAGATTCGAGGGTTAATTACACGGAATTACAGTGGAATTGCAAACAATTTTGGCCCAATTCCCGTCAAAAATTGGGCCAAAATCGGCCGAAAATCGCAATTAAATTTGGCGGACGCGCCGGATGAACATGTTAAGAAACAGTACGCCCCATTTGTTAGATTTCGTACGAAAATCAGCGACTAACTTGCAATATTTCCGTCAAATCGTTCGGAAATTATTAACACAAACAGCCCGGTGGCGGGACTAGATTTTAACTTTTTATATGTCCCGAAAATCTTGTAAACAAGCTAAAAAATCCCGCCTAGGTGCCGATAAATTTAGCGAAATTGGCCGGCAATTTTCCACGTTAAAATATAGCAATTCAACTAGCTTCAGTTTAGTGGAATAGAGTCGACGACTAGGAGAAAAATCGTGAACTTTTAGTTTCGACAAATTATTACGTTCGAGAACATAAAAGTTACTACCCCGTTAGTCTATATAGTGTAGTGGAAGTGTGCCGTTATTTATCTTCTAAAGTGAATTATTATGTCGCCTATTTCGCTCCAATCCTCACCCCCAGACCGCTCTTCTTCTACTGTTGAAGATTTTTTTTAATGTTCGATTTAGTTGTTGTCGGTTGGGGAAATTGAGATTAATCATCATTCAAAACTCGAGTTTCGGTTGATAATTTTCGAAACGTTGGAAATTATTAACGAAAACTTGAATTGTTAATTAAAAACTTTCTCTTATAGTCGCCGATTTTCGAGCTAAATTATCAACAAAGTTTCCAAGGTGGGTTCGTATAAGTTAATAGACGCTTTTCGAATTTACTCGTCTTTCAAACTATTGTACAAATACAGGGCGATATTTTGAGGATTTACAGGCCGATCAGCGAATATTTCAGCCAAAATTGGCCCACGTAGCTTACCCGAAAACCCACCAAATGACCCATTTCTTATCAATATCGCGATTTTCACCAACCAACTACACAATTAAAACAACTTAAAATGACTTCTAATATATCAATTTTCTTCTTCCACAATCACTATTTCTGTATCTTGGTGTTAACAAATTATTTTCCCTGTAGCTTTCATCTTCTTAGGTTTGCCTGTATCAGTTATTGTTTCAGTTACTCGAACTTCGGCTGGTAACTCTTCTGGCTTGGTCTTCATTGCATCAATGTGAAGCCCAAACTTCATTTCGTCTAAATGTAGNTTTCTTCAAGTTCAGACTTTCTGCTGGCAACTCTTCTGGCTTGGTCTTCATTTCATCAAAGTGAAGCCCAAACTTCATTTCGTCTAAATGTAGCTTGTGCTTCATTTCATCTGAGTTTCTTCAAGCTCAGACTTTTTGCTTTGTTTCCGAATAATCTTTTGGCAACTTTCTTCTTGTCTGCCAAGTCGATTTCTTCAAATAATTCTTCAATAAATGCACATTACAGCTGCTTTAGAGTTTCTTCGATAGTTACAGTAACTTCTTCTATTGTCACTATTTCTGCATCTGTCACTTCTTAGTGACAATCTTCTTCTTTTGTTGGTCTTTAATAGTCTCTATTTTGGTAACATGATCTTGTGATGGTAGTTTTTCCCTAAGTGTCGGTTCTGATTTTATTTCTTCAAATGGCCCAATTTCTACAATATCGTGTACAGCTATCTTCTGTTGTTTGAGGCTCTTTTCTTCCTGTTTTATCGTCTTTGCGCTTTCAGGTTACTTTTCTAATGGCTTTCTTCAGAATTTCAGTAACTTCTATTATCTGCTATAATTTGTGCTTTATGCTTCATAATTTGTTTAACTCTTTTATCTTCTCTTTAGTTTCCATTTCTTTTTCTTTAAGCGCGACAAATTCTTTAACAGTAAAAATTGTCTGGTTGTTTAGCTTCTTCTCAACTTCTGTACCTTCAAATTTATCGCCCTTCTGTTTTTTTAAAATTTCTTAGGGTAGTTCCTCAATACCCAAAAGTTGGACTTCTAGAAGTGCTTCTGTTTCTTTTACAATAATTTGTCCGGTTTCGCCCTTCTTCTTCTGCAATTTCTGTGCCTTCAAATTTTCCACCCTTTTGTTTTTTTAAAATTTCTTTAACAATTTTAGTGGATTTAAGTTTGCATCTGTAACAGTTAACTAAACTTTAAATTTTTCGGGTAGTTTTTGAAAAATTGGACTTGTTCTAGAGATGCTTCTGTTTACATCGATCTTTGTTCCAGTTTCTTCCCTTCTTCTTCTTCGACTATTTCTGTGTCTTCAGGTTCCCCATTTTTATGTTTACGGATGATTCTTTTGCTGACTTTCTCCAATCTTCTCTTATCAAACTAATGATCATTGTCGGAGGATCTTTCCGGGCAAAATGAAGAAAACAAAGAAAAAGCAATTTTGCTAAGATTTCTGATTCATTCTTAGTCGTTTGATGTGAATAGTTGAGTGGTGAAAATCGCAACAAAAAAGGCATTTTTGACCGACTTCCTTACGAGCTAGGAGATCCATTTTTTGTTAGCATATTCTTTAGAGTATTTCTTGAATCACTCGCCATCTAATAGGATTTATCTTTAAACTATTTACTTTTAAATGATCCACCCGGTATATAAGTTAGCGAGCAATTCTACATAGAAATATTTCTCTGGGGATCATTTAAGCAAAATCTGGACCACATAACTCATTAGAATGGCCTAAAACTCCTCATTCTGTTGTGTTACAGTTCTGTTGACTCACTTCCCAATGAGCTACGGGGCCCAAAGTTTGCTCTAATAGAGTTTTTTATTGTTGAAAGCTCTGTTCTGTATACACCACAGATTGCGTTGCAAGAAATAGAAAATTTCCATTTCGAATATTATTAAAATCGCACCCTTAAGCGCAATCATTCACCAAATTAAAAACGAACATTATAAACTCGATAGAACAAACTTTCCTATACCGGAGCGTACAATAAAGTTAATCTGTTGCACGTTTTGTGTAGAAATTTAGTATCACGTTCGTGTACGGACATCAATTTTTCATATGAACTTCCCTTATCCTGTTTGATTTTGCACCTTTATCAAGCTTAAATTTTAATTATACAAACAACAGAAAACACCAAAGGGTTAGAAGTGGGCGAATTAAGAAAAGTTACAGCTGAAATTACTCCGGGTTTTTTCCAACGAGTTTTGCATTTAAATACCGGTCGTGCTACTAATAAGACTGTAAAAGTGCGTAGTAGAAGCCTCTCACAGCGCGTTCGGACTTGAATATTAAACAACGCCGCCCTTTACACTAAATTACACCCCTTCTTCTATCTGTATAGGTGGACAAACCGGCGGTCTATTGTGCTTTATCTCGCTGGAAATGGTGTTTAAGTTGGCCAAACTGGACATAGAATGGCTTTATCTAATTGATAACGATAATGGCGTGAAAGAGAGGAATTGTCGGCTATCATGTGTACAACTGGCAAACATATTAGGGGATGATAGTGGAAAATAAAATATAAAATAAAACATAATGTTGGGGGTGAAGAATTTCCGCTAAACCATCTGACAGGTGGTATTTATTGTTGTAATCGCGCGCCCGTCCACAAAACGGATGGGAAATTTATTATAGAAATCGTCCAAGTTTGACCACGGTGTGGTTGGATGGACGCCGTATGTGTGCGTCAGCAACGACGTCGTCAACGACAGCGCCCCTCTTCATTCCGAGATTTATCTCCGCTTTTTGTAATGGCTTTCCCGAGCCCGCTGCTGTAACAAGTGTACGATTGTTGTCCAATTTGACAACGGGAAAATGAAAAAATATCAATTACAACCCCCGGTTTTGAACTATTGCTTGTCAATTGTGTGTAACAATTAATTAAAATCGACTCACCACCGCAAAAATCGCGCTAATTCGATTTATTGGAAAAAATTTGGAAAATCGAGCGTTGAAATTTGATATAGAACCGCCAGTTTCAGCCCCAACACAATAAAAATCTTAAAATATCTCGGTTTAAATGAAATTCGGCCATATACGGCTTATGAAACTACAATTTCTGTCCGTAACGGACGCTTTTAGAAAGCTCCAATTCGATTCGACCACAAAAGACTACCGAGTGTATGACTTTTTTACGATACGAAAATTTATGATAAAATTCACTATATTTGTTTTATGAAACGGTTTTATGGGGAGGATCGCGTAAAATTCGCGAATTTGTCGGCGAGATAATCAAATTTTCGGCTGAAATACGGCTGGAAATTGTCTCTAAATATATTTTTAAAGACTCCGCCTTCGGGTAACTAAATTAATAAATTTTTCTAGGATAGATTTGACTATTTCTGCAATTCTTGGCGGTGCGCTTATCGAATTTTGGACGGGATTTAAATAAATTACAGGAGATTCTATTAGAGTAGAAGTTCTATTTCAAATGAAATAAACGGCTCAAGTTTTCATAGAATGGTGGAAAATCTGAAGTTTAGAACGAATAAGACAGGCGGTATATGAATCGTTTCAGTTTCATTGTTGAATGTTTAATAAACGAAAGAAGAAACGATTATTGGGCTAGGACTGGGCTTTATGATGCAATTACGCTAATGAATTTTACTGAATTTTCAAAATTGAAATGTTGGCATTTTTGTTAATTTCCCAGAAAAGTATCAAGTCAACTGGAAAATTTCTTGAATACTTGGAAAGGCCTTTTAATTTGCTGTCAATTTCGTTATAAAGACGCTACAACTCAAAATTTCTATAAATTTTCTCAAAACGGAAATCGTCGTGTCTTGCAGCTTGAAATGCTCTTTCCAATGAGCTGTAGCACTTGACTTTAGAGTTAAAAATAAAGGAATAATCGTCGATCAAATACTTCCGTTCTTTAAATGCTCCTTAACGGAAATCTTGAACAGTTTTTTACTTGATACACTTGGTGAAACTCAACAAAACTACTCAAAATTTTCCAAAATTGTGGTAGCTTGAAATACTTCTTCCAACGAGCTATAAAACTTGATTTTAGAGTGAAAACTGAGGAAGAAATCGTTGGTCGGACTTCTTTAATGAGTTATAATCCGACCCCTTTACGGAAATTGTGAAAATTTTGGTTTAAAACAGAGGCTTTAACTTGTGCATTTTGTAAATTTACAAGGAAACTTCGTTTTGGTAGTTTTTTGCTTGAGAATGGTGGATGCGCCAAGTAAAACTCGACAAAATATTCAAAATTTCTACAAAATTCTCCAAAACGGTAAGACCTATGAAGTGATACTCTTCCAACGGGTCAGTTCTTAATTTTAGAGTGTAAAATAAGGGAGAAATCGTCAAAGATTTGTCTGCTTTAATGAATTGAAATCCGACTCCTGGGTTTAGAAATGGTGGATGCGCCCGTGAAACTCGACAAAACTACCCAAAATTTTCCAAAACCGAATTCATCGTGCCTTGTAGCTTGAAATGCTTTCTCGAACGGATCACCGCACTTGACTTTAAAGTGAAAAATAGAGGAATAATCGTGGATCGAATACTCCAGTTCTTTCAATTCTCCCTAACGGAAATCTTGGGCAGTTTTTGGCTTGAGAATGGTCAATACACTTGGTGAAACTCAACAAAATCACTCAAAATTTCGTCAAAATTTTCCAAAATTATGTTGTCCACGTTGGAAATGTCCCTTCCAACGAGCTATAAAATTTGATTTTAGAATGAAAACTGGGGAAAAAATCGTTGATTAAACTTCTTTAAGGAGTTATAATGTAACCTTTTTACGGAAATTGAGAAATTTTTGGTTTAAAAATGGTGGATGCGCTCATGAAACCCCACAAAATTTGTCTTCACACTATACGAAATTATAGAATAATCCATCAAACATCGATCAAAACGTCGGTAATTGTAGATTTTTGAAGTGTTAATGGGGCTTGGCGATATGACAGGGGCCTTAATCCGTGCATTTTGTAAACTTACAGGTAAACTTAGTTTTATGAGTTTTTTGCTTGACAATGGTGGATGCGCCAAGTAAAATTCGGCAAAAATATTCAAAATTTGCACGAAATTTTCCAAAATAAGGGAGAAATCGTTGGTCAAAGATTTGTCTACTTCAATGAATTGAAATCCGACTCCTGGGTTTAGAAATGGTGGATGCGCCCGTGAAACTCGATAAAACTTCTCAAAAAATCACAATCATCTTGTCTTGTAGCTTGAAATGCCCTCTCGAACGGGTCATGGCGCTTGACTTTAGAGTGAAAAATAAAGGAGAAATCGTCGATGAAATATCTTAATTTTTAACGAGTTTTGGCGTTTTATCGACCCAGATTGAGCGGTTTTCGGTTCAAAAAAGTTGAATGTGCCCGTGAAATTCAACAGAACTGCCTACACACAACTTTTATTGGTTGTTTTTGAAGAAAATCAAAAAATCATCAATCAAACATCGACGAAAACTTCGACAACTGTAGATTTTTTAAGTATTGATGCGTCTTGGCGACAAGACAGCGACTTTAACCCATGCATTTTAAACTTTCCCGATTCAATAACAGAGAAATTACAAGACTATTGATTATAAATTTGTGGAATCTTTCAAGAATCATCTCCAATAAAGTTATAAAATAACGAAAATTCGAAATAAAACACCAACAAAAAAAAAACTCTTTAGTATCGAGCAATATACAAGTCTATACTAAACCAGTCTTGAAATATTCCAAAGACGTATAGCATCATTAGGCAACTTTCTTTCTAAACTAGAATTATTTTCAGGCGTTTTTTTTCAATGTGTGTATACTGAAAGTTATGAAGAAACAATCTCGTATATTCTCCGTTGATGGAATATAATTTCTCTAACGCATAGAAGGAAAATTTCCACAGTTTTATCACAATTGCCATTCAACAGCCATAAGAACGCTGGAAATTACTGATTTTGATAAAAACAGCAACGGTATGCGTGCATTTTAATTATCAGTGGCATTTTCACAGGATGTAGCGAAAAAATTTCCGTTCCCTAACAGAATAAATGTCGACGATGATGATGGTGATTAAATCGAATTTTTGTTCTATAAACTTAGACATGGGCAAGATTAAGTAAATATAATGAATAGAAAACAGAAACAATAACAACAACAAGTTGCCACACAACTAAAACCAATGAAAACACGCTAATTAATCTTTCAGCGTCTGCCTTTCAGTTGGTAGTACACTTTTTGTACTTGTCCAACTATAGAAATTAGCGCAAGCGAGATGGATTTTGTCCATTTATGTTGGTTTTATGTGCATTAGACAAGGATACAAACAAACAATTCCCTCTATTAGATCCTGTCCTTAATCACGTTAACAACAAGCAATTCCATCCGTACCGCTGCTGTGTCGTTAATTCACTTAAAACGACAGAAAGACAAAAGTGTACGGTACGTGATACAAATTTAACGCGAAAAAAACGAAAAATTGGCACAATTTATGCCGGTTCGAGCCTGTTCTGTGTGGCCGATCATTGAAAATCGGCGGAAATCCGGAAATCAATCTAATGGAACTATCATCAACAACCCCCAATTATCATCACTTAAACTATAGACCGATTGTAGTTCGAGTTCTGGTAATTATAAGCAGTTTTTGGCTTGAGAAACTTGACAAAATTACTCAGAATTTCTAAAAAAGTTTCAAAATAATAGAATCTATGTTGTATAGTTTGGAAATTGACAGTAGAGCGAAAAATAAGGGAGAAATCGTCTATTAAAAATCCCACTTTCTTTTGACGAAAAATGGTGGATGCGCTAGGTGAAATCCAACAAAATTCAAAATTTCCACAAAATTTTCCAAAACAATAACATTCACGTGGTGTCGTTTGACATGCTCTTTCCAACGAGCCTTAGCACTCAATTTTAGAGTAAAAAATAAGGGAGAAATCGTCGATTGAAAATTTTCCCTTTTTGAGGAATTGATCCAAAAACTGAGGAGTTTTCGGCACAAAAACGCTCAATAAAGTTCAAAATTTCCACAAAATTTCCCAAAATAACTATAAAATTTCCTTTCCAACGAATCTTAACCGTTGATTTTTGAAAAATAAAAGAGAAATTGTTGAACAAAGACACATTTATGCCAGTTCCACCCTGTCCCGTGTGCCTGATCATGGTTTGAAAATCTCCGGAAATTCGCAAATCGATCTAATAGCATTATTATTATAATTATTATTATTATTATTATCATCAACCCCCCAGCTATCATCCCTTAATGATTCCCAAAAATGTCCAAAATAATAGAATTCATGTTGGATAGTTTGAAAATTTCTTTCCAAGGTGCTACAGTTCTTGACCACTTTCTTTAAAAAGTTATAGTGCATCTGCTTGACGGAAAATGGTGGATGCGCTAGGTGAAACCCAACAAAATTCAAAATTTCCACAAAATTTTCCAACACGATAACATTCACGTGGTGTAGTTTGAAAAGCTCTGTCCAAAGAGCCCTAGCACTCGATTTTAGAATGAAAATTAAGGGAGAATTCGTCGATTAAAAATTACGCTTTTTTGGAGGGAATTGTTTTATCAATCCAAAAATTGAGCAGTTTCTGTCCGGAAATGGTTGATGCGCCCGTAGAAGAAGAAAGCTCAACATGTTTCGAAGTCGTAGTTTAAAATTTTCTCTCCAACGAGCCATAACAGCTCATTTTTGAAAAACAAAGGAGAAATCATCAATCAAAGACACCTTTGTGCCAGTTCCACCCTGTCCCGTGTACTTGATCATCGTTTGAAACTTCCCGGAAATCCGGAAATCGATCTAATAGCATTATTATCATCATCAAACCCCGCAACTATCATCCCTTAAATTATTCAGGTTGATTGTAGAGTGAGAAATTCCACATTTTTGGCTTGGAAATGCGCCACTGAAATTGAACAAAATTACTCAGAATTTCCAAAAAAAAAATCAAAATTATAGAATGTACGTTGTATAGTTCTTAACTCTTGAGCGAAAAATAAGGCAGAAATCGTCTGTCCCATTTTCTTTAAAAAATTGCGGATGCGGTAGATAAAACCCAACAAAACTCAAAATTTCCACAAAATTTTCCAAGACGTGAACTTGCTCGTAGTGTAGCTTGATGTGCTCTTTCCAACGAGCCTTAGCACACGATTTTAGAGTGAAAAATAAGGGAGAAATCGTCGATTGAAAATTCCCCAAAAATTGATCCGTAAATGGTGGATGCGCCCGTAAAATTCACTTGTACCCCATCCCATATGTCTGATCATCGTTCAGAAATCCCCGGAAATCCGGAAATTGATCGCTATCATCATTATCAACACCCAACTATCATCGCTTAAACAAAACCGGTTGATTCTAGAGTGAAAATAAGGGAGAAATCGTTGATAAAAGTTGCAATTTTTCCCGTTTTACCCCATCCTGTATGCCTGATCATCGTTCGAAAATCCCCGGAAATCCGGAAATCGATCTAATACCACTATCATCATCATCATCATCATCAACCCCCAACTATCACCCCCTAATCTATACCGGTTGATTTTTCCGAATTAATCCATAAGTCGACAAGAACAAAACCATCACTTTTCGAAAATATTCTAATCCGATTATAAATCCACCCTTTGATCCCTCATTTGTTGTTATCATCGAACAACTAGGAAAATCTCGAAAATACGGTCCTGTTATCGTCATTTTATGAAAGCCCTTAAAGCTCAACCAGTATATCGACAATTTTCAACGGCTCTAATCCAGTTCACGTTCAACTTTAATTGTATCATGGTTTTATTGAGTGGTGGTGGTGTAAACGGGTGGATAGTCGAGGGTGTCCGGACCTGAATATTAATTCAATGCGAATCCAGCTTTAGGGTAGTTGGCAGGAGAGAATGATAGATAAACCAGGACCGGATTTGCACGAAAATTCGACCATTTTTATCTTTGACAATTAATAGGGTAGTTTTCTAATTTTTGGTATATTCGAGAAAATCCCCCTAGTAAAATAGATGGGGTGTAATTATTAGCCCAGCTAAGTCTTAAACGTTCAGATAAATCACATATATATATATACGAATCATCCTCTATGGTCTTTATAGCGGAAATAATCCCCATTTTCTCTTGATAATAAATGTATGTCTCTATCTCTATCTCCATCTATATATGTGTTTATGTAGTAGTACATACGTGTATAAAGGTAATAAATATCCAACCCTATTCTAGTTATCCTTTCGCTAGTTATCTCTGTCTAACTAGAGAAAATTTACCACTATATAGTGGCACCCTTTATGCGACTATAAGCATAGAGAAATCAGGGTGGTAGCTATTACTGAACTACGTGATTCTCATACATTTATAATTAATATCAATCTATCTCCCTCGCACTATACGAAATTTATTAATACAATATAAATCAATTGTAGGTGGTTTTAATTTAATTTGGATTCAATTAGTGATTTCTTCTACCTAAGAATCCATCTATAAAGGGTTGAATGTGTAAACTTGATTCGCTTTCATCTTCGTACACCCCCAAGTCGGGAAATTATCAAGCAAGCGACGATGCACCCTTAAACTAATTACGGCATTTTTCGTTGAAATTTCCCCGAATCTCCGTACCATATTCGGGGGTAAGTTGAAGATCGGCACATTATTCGATCAACCCCCGAATTGAAACTTTCGCAATTGTATTCAAATGTAATTAATTCGAATTACACCGAATGAATTTCAATTGTGGTGATTTCTTTATTGGACGGGAAAAAAATTTAAAGAAATCCAAATAATAATGGGCACCCTTTACAGGAAACGGTAGGGTCCCGGTTTGTTCTTATTATTCGATGTTAAAGTAAGTAGAAAGGACAATAGACTGGTTGGTAGCTTTGTTCGATGGGCCACCTGGCCTGGAAAAATACACGCTTCAAGACGATGGAATATAAATTTTTTCTTTTGTACAAAGATGTGCCGTTTTTTTTTTTTATTTATTATTTTGTATTCGTATTGGGGCGCAAACCGACGATTCCCACCTTGAACTTTAGCCTTTTTTATTGTCGAATTCATCAACTATAAAGCCAGTTTTGAATTATCTGCCAACTTTATAGTTCAAGGACTAGTAATTTTAATGTAAAAATTGATAGTAAAATCGATTGGCACCATTGGCGAACTAGTTTGTTGACGTGGCAAAATTATAACCTCAAATTTTGTATTAACAGGCTTTCCTTATTATTGTTACTTACTAGTAACTTTATTTTTTTAACGAATATCGTTCCAGTTGTGTTTTTTGTGTATTTATATTTATTTGAATTTCCCGCTTTGAATTACTTTCCATGTTGTATTCTCGAACTTTTTGCTGATTCGCTGCTATAACAACACCCAGAATTCCATCCTATGTATGTATAAATAATAAGAAACAAGAAACTGTCGATCTCTAGCAATGTCATGGTAACGAATCGTTAAAAAGCAACAGAATACGACTGATAATTTCAACACTTTTCGTTACGTCACTAGATTTGGTAGGCTTGCCAGATTTCTGAGTACTTTATTGATCATTTGTACTCTTGTTTTTTAAAAATAAAATCCTACCAATGGTTAGCGTTACAGATAATTTAAAATTTTCAACGGTAAACAGCGCTATTGTGGTAAAAATTCGCATTTCATTAAAAATTTGGGTCTTGGGACATTTTTAAGAACACAACAGGCTTATAATACTGCGCAGAAAATCAAGCAGGCCTTGATTGAAAGTTTAGAGCAAGTACGAATTTTGCCCGCATTGGCGCTCATAACGGCCACATGAAAAGAAATAGTAGTATTTCTATCTCTATTTCAAGCCCTACTACTGTTAGTGGAAAATCTATTGCCAACTGCAATTCAAGAGAACATCTAGCAGGCCTTCATTAAAACTTGGAAAAAGTGCAAAAATAGTTGTATCTATCTCTACTTCTTTTCTTACCAAGTCTTACCAATGGAAAATTTGTTGCCAACTGTAGAAATAATTCCAGATTTGTACTGGTAAGCA
>JACDRP010001038.1:0-15140 GCA_013841185.1 Hycleus phaleratus | reverse complement strand
GGATCGATTAATATTTTTTTTACGTTTTTGTAAAATTAAATTATTTGTTTTAAAAATTTAATAATAGGAATTAGATACGAATAATAAATGCAAAATACTTTCACAAATTCCGGAATAAAATTGAGAAAAAGCATCTAATTGTAAGTTACTTGACGTGTTTAATTCGTTTTCAAAAATCATTACACGGTTAGAAACGACCTTTTTTCTGAGCATCTTTCAAATGAGTTTCGAACACTAGCGGAGTGGTACGGGCAATAAGCCTCAGAGGCCCCATATTTACTGAAAATTAAAAAAACGAAAAAGCAGGTGCACCCGATAGGTCAGTTTGCCACTGGTTTCGAGGATCAAATTTTGCTAAAATTATCTGCAAATGTTCTCCAATAAATCGTCAAATTTCTTTTTAATTTTAGCAACTTCATAAGAAAATATTATTTGATAGCAGTTATTTGTCAAATAAATTTAAGCGGAATTTTTCATTAAAAATACTAGACATACTTTTAGATAGAAAATTTAACAAAAAGAAAATAAAAGTATGAAGATTTTATATTAAGAATTTATAAACACGTTAAAATAAAGTTTACAATAGGCAACAGATTTACAGTGGAATTGTTTGAATGACATTGGTAAAAATATGTGAAACAAAATTTCCTTAATGAATAATTGTTTATTTCTATCTAAAACTATTTGTTTATTGCATTTTTTCTTTATGTTAAATTCCTTTAATTGTTGGAAATAATTAAAAGATGTTTCACGTTATAGTTTTCCATAATATTCTCATGAATACTTAAAATCTTTTTTCTGTAAGTAATTAAAAGGAAATTCAAGTATTCCTTCTAGACAGATGTTAAGATTAAAGTTAGGCATATAAGTTAAAAATAGACCGACTGTAGGTTAAAATTATTAACTTCATAACAATTATTGACAACAATAGAATTAGATTTATATGCCTCAATTATTATAAAAATGCCGTTTATTAATGCATTGACATGAATTATAATTTATAAATTTCGTAACTTGGAGTAAATTATTAGAAATTTGCAACCAATTCATGAATCATATTTATGAATATTTGATTGAATTTTCAATAGAATTACAAAAACTTTGAAGACTTCTCAACTTCAACATTTTCAAGGAGCAACAAGAAATCATCGTTGTATAGTTGTAGTAGTCGTCAACGACAATGTTGAAGTAGTAACTTGGCCATGACCTGAGTGTGTGCAGTTCTGTGACCCACAAATTCTTCCCTCGAGAAAATTCACCATTTTTCTTCATCGTTTCAATCACATTGATAAGAGAGGCCGGTTAATTAACAATTCTATCAATCGATAAGATGATAAAATTTCTAATTAAGATATAGTACTGCTTATTTCTGGTATTAATTCGAATAATGTCCAGTTTCAATTAGCGGTTTTTTTTTACTAATAAATTGACCTGATGACCTGTTCGTTTACTGGAAGGAAGAGAAATAATAAAAGAAATATTTAATATTGAAGTCAGTCGTTTTCCATAAAAATAAACGCTTTATGAAAGACTCCAATTATGCAAAGTTGATTGGAATTTTAGTGATATTCCAAGAGAAAAATCTTGGCTATTCGATTTTTCGTAATTTGTTGCCATAATACCGGTTCTGGTGCGTAGATTTTTCTTAGCAAAAACAAGTCTTTGGCTTTTTGGTGTGCTTGTTGCCATGTTGTTGTTGTTGGATAAAAGATCCAACTTTAAACTAACATTGTTGAATATCAAAAAAAAATCTCCACCTCTTCAACTTCCATAAATTTCAACCAACACTACTATCATGATCATCATTAAAGTAACGATAATAATAATCTCTTCATTATAATAATGTTATATTATTTATTAAAATTTATTAGGCGGTTTATTTGATCATAACTTACATGATAATCATATTAAAAAAGCATAAAAATTGTTGAATTGAAGGGGAAAAGGAAATTAAATATCAATTCTTGCAACAATTACTCTTATCATTCAATATTATTTTTTTCTTATTTTTATATGTGGGTGATTATATCCGGACGGACAAGATAATTGACCAAGATTTAGATATCATGTCAATTACATTATGAATTTCTAATAAAAGGATAATTGCTTTTGGTCATCTTTAATGATTTTCTTCTTCCAATTATAGCGTTTGATTTTAAAACAAAAAATCTGTAATTAATGAGCTTATCAATCAAAACACGGATACAATAAACAACTAGAACGATATGTAAAAACTTGAACTTATTGATAAATATTTTTATATCTTTTTTCTGTATGATTTGTAGCAGAGAAATTGTATCACTTTAAGAAAAAAACTTGTAAGATGAGTATACTCACTTAACTTCAACTTGACCTACAACTTGACTGCAAAAGTAGCACGTTCGGTAGATGAAAAAAGGGCCTATTTTATAAATAATTAGTTTTATTATTGTCGTTTCTTTTTGATTGAAATTAGACGAGTTAGAGTCTCTTCAAAGGGCTTTTTCGGTGTCTTTTGCTGTGATAAAAGATTGTAATTGTTGAGATTTTTGGTTTTGCGCAATTGACGGTTATGCTTCAAGCCCTGAAAATATTCGCTTTATTTGGTACATTTAATTATAAAAAAAACCACAGAATAATGGTTTTATTGTTAATTGTTGTAATTAGAAATCTTTTTATAATTGAGGTTGAAATTATACGCAATAAAGACTATAAAATTTCACGTGGGTATTTGTTTATTTATTTATTTACTTATTTTTAGTGTTGACATTGTAATTTGTTGAAATTCAATTTCGCTTATTTAATCCATAAATAATTTGAATTTTAACGTTTCTTTCTGTTAAATATTTCTACAATTGTTTACACTTTATGTTCTGCATACAAATTTTATTCGTTGGAATATTGGTGGCAACTAGGAATTTTTCTTACCGCCTTGTTCGTTTAAAAATTAAGGAAATTTTAATTAAATTCGTGACAATTAAATACAAAAATAATGATACGTTTTTACGACATTGATTTATAATTTTCACCTTGAAAAACTAGATTTGGTTCTTTCGTGATGTGATTAAATTAAATAATATTAGAATTGAAAGTGTTAGTTACACAATTTTCACAACAAATCCATTGTTTTTCGTCTTTTTACAAAATTAACACTATTTTAACAAATTATTACAAACGCAATTATTTTTCTATTAAAATATTAAAATAATTTATCCACAAATAACTTTTGAAAATAAATAAAACGATTATTAAACTACTGTAGTTTCTATGAATGATGCACATATTGATTTAGCGAAATTCTCTCACATTATATTCCTTTCCAAAAGGTAAAGAACTGAATTGAAAAAAACTGAATGTAAGTAGGTACACTAGAGAAAGCTTTGAGTCCAAAATATTTCGGGAATTTTGTCAATTTTTCAAATGACAGGAAATTGGAGTTGACATCACTTTTAACATTGAATTAAAAATGTCTTCAATTTCAACTTTTAAGCGTGAAAATTTCCACGTTTTCTTTCCATCTGTAAACATATCAAAATTTACAGTTAATTACTTTAACAATATTACAGACAAAAATATGAATTATTGTTTGTAAATAATTGCTAATTCCCTTTCGAATGGCAATGAACTCATTATATGCAAAAAAATTATGTAAAACTTATTGATTTGAAAGAGAAAAAACGCCAACAAATAGTGAAATTTCTCAACATTGACATAAAAGTAAACAATGACATTATCTGTAAAATCAGATAAATCCAAATTTGTGTCGTTATAGAAAATGACGAAAAACCAAACAAGTTTATAAAGAATCCACCCACTTTTAACCAAATTTAGTGGTTGAACTTGTCTGACTATTCTCAATAAACACCTACTAGTATTTTATTATTCCAAGTATGAAAGATGAAAAATATTGATTCAACAACTGATAAAGTATTGAATATGTTGTCTTTATAAAATACTAATAAAGAATTCTTGTTATAACTATATTTAGATATCAATGGTTGTTTTGATTGATAATAAACTTTGTATAGTTAAAGTTAAAGATGAAAGGGTGAAGTCATATGTTGGGATAATTACACATAATAAACTTTGGTTTTAGTAAATAAATTTTGCATGTATGTATGATCTATGTGCGGTTTTATTTACGTACACATTTTAAACTAAATTTAGCACTTTACTTTTTCTGTTAATAAGAAAAAAAGAAAAGATAAACAAAAAACGTAATTACGGCGCCTGTGGTTGGTTATTTTTATAAATTTTGCAATTCAATCGAAATATCAAAAAGGTATGGAACAAATCAACAATTTCAAACTCTATTAAAACAATTTTATAATAATGCTAATTTCGTAATATGAATTTGTAATATTTCACATAAGAACAACTTTCCACACTTGAAAGTCCTCTTTTCTTAATTGTAGAATTTAATATCACGATTATGGTTTCAATGAAGTTATTGTTTTAAGTTTTAAACAACTTTCTCCCAATATTAAAAAAATCAATAAATAAAAACCTAATTGTTCAAAAATCCGTAATTCATCGAATTTTATAATCATTGAATCAGATATTAGAGAGTATAAAATGCCTCGATTCAAAGATTCATTTTTTATCAATTTTAGTCGATTATTATAACCAAAGTGAGTCCAATTCCGAATATGTTTACGGTCAAACTTGGGTTGAACATATCGATTTTTCTAAATACCCAAACCCATTCAAGCCACTAATTAAATTTAACGTTCTAATTAACTAAAAATGTGTTATTTCAGTTCAGGACGGTCTTTCATGTTGTTGATACATAAATTTTCTATGTCAAAACCAGTCTATATTGTGTAATTTTCTGTGATTTGTACACGAAAATTTTACTGCCTTGTTTTTTCCAATTTTTTTTTACTATTTTATTATTTGTTATTGTTATTGTATATAAAATAACTGAATGCAACTATAAAGCTATAGCTGCTGGCATTAAGTAGCCTTCATTTCTTTTTTAAATTTGAAAATTACCATGATAATTTCCTAATTATCATTTGAAAAGTATTTCAAAAATGTGTTGTTTGATCAATTTCCGGTTATTTAAAATGCATTCTTACCTACTTTTTTCACTATGGTATCAATCAAATTGAATGAATGAGGAAATAGTAACACGTTTTCAGGTCAAATACTCAACAACTTGATTTTTTTCAATTGAACATACATTAATTAACAATAAAGGGTAAAACTGAGAGTATATTAAGTCATTATTGTATCTGTCTAACTTATTATTATCAATAAATATAAAAACAACAGTATATTTATAGATGTTGTTGTTCCCTTCCTTATTAAACTAAAATCCTTGAAATAAAATTTGTACTAATTTAAAAGTAGATAATTATTAGTAAATTTATTGTTATTTATAAAAATACAAGCATTTATTCCTTGGCATTTAAATTATTCTTGGTAATAATAATTTTCGATTTTCTTATCATTTTCAGGATCAGTACGATAATTTATCACTGCACACATTGAAGGGTATCGATTTTTTGGAAAAATATGGACATTTCGTCAAAGATCGAGCGAATATTGAATATGAATATGCCTCAAAATTAAGGTAATTATCAATGCTTCCAAATTGTTTATAAATTAATTTCAGTACTGAAATTGTGGTATTTTTAACAATTTTGAACTGAATCTAATCTCTGATCGATTTCATCAATATCTAAAAATCTTACCAAATTACCATATAAACGTGTCAGTTTATTACCTTAGGTCAATTATAATTAATTTTATTATATAAAAAATCTGATTTCAGTGTCTTTAATACGTTCGAGTTAAGTTTTGGGATGTTATTTTGACTAAACCATGATTAGCATGTATCTATTTTTAAAGCAGTATTTTCAAAAAATCGTTCAAGTTTTTATATCGAGTTTGTTTATTGCTACTAGTTTCGATCTTATAAGTGGAAATTTGCACATTCCGGTCATTAAAATATTTAAAAAAATTACAATATTGTGACTGGTTTATTTCAGTGAAATTAAAAATAATAATTCGAATTTTTCTACTAATAGACCAATATATTTATAGGACATGACTAAATTAGAGATTAGAAAAATATGATGGAGAATTAATGACCTTTTCTCTTATCTTAACAATTGTTTTAAGAATTTTATTATGATCTGGTATTTATTTTCAATTTTAATATTGATTTTATATCCAGAAGAATTTAAAAAAATAACAAACCGGATTTTATAGATCACTGACCGTTTGTCCTTTTGTTATTTTTTCCTTTATTATTATTATTATTATTATTATTTTTTTTTTTTGATAAAATAATGCGTGGTGTATATGTGTGTATGTTTGACGTATTTAGCGCCCACATAATCGAGAGAAAAGATACAAAATAAATCTTGGATAAGAAACCAGAAAAAATACTTTAAGTTTTCAGACGATTACCAAATCCTTCTCGATTTATTGTATTTACTGTTAGATTTTGGATTATTTCTTTAATGGCTAAAAATAAGCATCCAATTTAAAACTAATTAAGATAATGGTTATTTTTTTTCAATTATCGAAAATCTATATTTGAGTAATTTTCAAAATGGCATAATAAAGTAAAATTACATAAAAAAACTCATTTGAATTACCAAGAAAATCTCTATAATTATTTTGCTATTGTTACAGGAGACTAGTGAAGAGTTACCAACCTAAAAAGAAAGATGAAGAGGATAATCAGTAAGTTTATTTATATACAGCTTATCTTGTAGCATGATATACTTTATCATTACCGTATCTATTATCTTAAAATCATCAATATACTAATCAATTAGTATTCAGAATAATAAACTACATTAATCGCCATACTTTTATTTATAAAGAATTTTAATTAAAGATTCTCATTATTATTTATTGATACAAATCGGATATGTTAAATATTGAACAAAATTGCTATCGATCCAATTATAATATCTCTGGAACGTGTAAAATTAACAATTTATAAAGAATTTTTGTTTAATTATAGTTCTAGATAAAGGCAAAGTGAAAGTGTAGTTTAAATAATGAATCATTAAATTCTAAGATAATGGAAATTAATAATCGCGTATTTCGTGTAAAATACCGAAAACTTACTGATTCATCAACAATGATTCTAAATTATCTGATACAAAACTAAAATTTTCCATAATTTGTTGTTTTAATGTAATATTCATGTAATTTCTTTAAAAATCGTTAGAAAATTGTTTAATAATGGGATAATTAAATTATAATTAAGACAGAATTATTAAAAAATTGAATCATATCTATTTTGTATGATAAAATTCCATAAATCCTTAATAGAAATTTCACAATTGCGATTCTATAGAAAAACTACTTTAATAATAATAAAAACGATGTAAACAATTATCAATTTCAAGGCTTTATTCTAGACTCATTATTGTTTAAATCAAATCATATCACGTGTGTTTCTATATCATTTTTTTACGTTTTGATTTATGTAATTGAATATAGAAAAACGCAATTATATAATTAAAATGCCGCATTTTCTCTATTTTATATACAAGTTACTTAATCTTAATTATCATTAACTTAATGATTTCCTTGTTTTATAGATTTACAACAATAAAGGCTTTCAAAATTTTAATGAATGAAATCAATGATTTAGCCGGACAGCATGAAGTAGTCGCTGAAGATCTACAATCAAACGTAATTAAAGAATTGAATGCACTAGTAAAAGACATACGTGAAGAACGAAAAGTAAGTTGATTCAATTTATAAATATTTGAATTAAAATTATTAATATTGTTTTGATTTAGAAACAATTACAAGAAGGCCAGAGATTATCGCAAGCATTACAGGCACAATTAGAGAATTTACAACGTTCGAAAAAAGCATACGATAAAGCATTTCGTGATAGTGAGAAGGCATTGGAGAATTTCCAAAAAGCCGATGCCGATTTAAATTTATCAAGAGCTGAAGTTGAAAAACAACGTACAAATTTAGCTTATAAAACACAAGTTTGTGATACAGCAAAAAATGAATATGCTGTACAATTACAAAGAACAAATGAATTACAACGACAACATTTCCGTTCTGGTTTACCGGAAGTATTCCGGCAATTACAAGATTTAGATGAGAAACGTATAAAAAATATTAAGAATTTTATACGCAGTTCAGTTGATATTGAACGTAATGTATTTCCTATTATTAATAAATGTTTAGATGGGATTTTGAAAGCTGCTGATATTATTAATGAGAAAGAAGTATTATTTAATTTTATTATTATTTAATTTATTCTTACTATTGTATTATTGTTAGGATACAATGTTGGTGATTGAGAAATACAAATCAGGCTTTTTACCACCTGATGATTTCCCATTTGAAGATCTATCAAAAGGTGGTAGTGATTCGGGTAGTGCTAATAATATAAATAATATACAAGTTAATAATAAATTAGTGAAAGATGGTGGTTATACAGTGAAAGGTACTGTTACTGGTAAAGCAATGAAGAAAAGGACTGGACTTTTTCATATATTTGGAAGTAAAGGGGTGTGTATTTACTATTGAAATAAATTCTTAGAATAATTCGTAAAATCGTCAACCAAATCGAATGCATGCTGCAAAAAAGCTATAAATACCCAAACAATTGTATTGCATTTATAATAATTGTAAACAGGTTTGATTAGATAGAATAATTCGTCGTATGATGGGAATATTTGATGAAACAGAAACAAAAGGAATATTGTAGTTTCTAATATCAATTTCTATTATAAAAAGTAATCATTTCTTAATACAGTATAATGATAATTTTGTTATATTGTATTGTCTATAGCCTCTCTTTATTGCATTTTAATAATTCTATTTGTATTGTTGTTTTCTTTCTATTTTGGTGATGGTGATGACCTGGATGTTTGGGCTAAATTATTGCGAATTTCCTTTTAAAATAAACTCTAGTAAGTAATTTCGAACAACAACAGAAAAGCATGTTTTTATGATTTTCGTTAAATTTCAACCAAATTTTAATTTTGAAGCTTTGTATAAAATCTTTGGCATGTTATTTTGTTGATCTTTAATTATAAAAGAGGAGTTATAACGGTTCTAATCCATTTGAAATTCATTTAATTATTATTTGGTTATGTGAAATTAATTTAAATAACTAATTCTAATGGAGAGACAGAATTAATTACAGCTTTTTTGTCAGCTCGCTTATTATAATCTAGTTTTAATTTATATTTATTTGTATATAAAGCATGTTAAGCTAATGCTTTATTGTTTTCATGCGTACAGAAGCTTTCAGAGGTCTGTATGGCGATCAAGGTATGTGGCTTTGTGTTGTTATCCTAACACTTAAAAATCAATTAGTATTAGTAAATATAGTATTGTAAATTAGTTTGTGTTTATATTTTTATAATTTATCAGATTTATTGATATTTTGTGATTTTCTAGAATGCTGCAATTTCCGATGGAAAGGAGGATTTGAGCGATTTGCCACCGAACCAAAGGCGGAAGAAATTAACGCAAAAGATCGAAGAACTCAAAAGTAAAATTGCTCAAGAGATGGCCGCCAAAGATGGTTTAATGAAAATGAAAGGCGTTTATGAAGGCAATCCGGCATTAGGTGATCCAATGACAATTGAAGGTAAATTCGTCATTTTCTCTCAAATTATTTGTAAAACAAAACAACAATTTTGTAGGTCAATTGAATGAATGTAGTCATAAATTAGATAAACTCCAAGCCGAATTGAAACGTTATCAAAACTATTTAGAAGATGCAATAAAAGGTATACAAAATAATTCGTTAACAAATTCACCAAGATTAGTGAATGGTTCGAGACATCATCGTAATTCTGGTGGTAGTGCAGCTGAAGAGGAATCATTAAGCAGGTCGGCAAGTGACAGTAGTGTTACAAATCCTACTACTATCAATCATAATAATAAACAATCAGCTCCGGGTACTCCTCAGCTTAACAATCATGGGTGGGTTGTTGTAGTTTATCGCTTTATTTTCTTTAATACAATTTTTTTTATATAACACACTCATCATTGACTTAATTTTAAATTTGTTATATAAAGAAAAACCAACTTAATTTCTCCCAATCTACTAACATTTATTTTTTTATTATTATTTCGTTGATTAAATCAATTCTAGTTCGGTTTAGTTTTGTTTTATTTAATTTACATGTAACTTTACATTTTGACATAGTTGTTCAAACAGTCCTGAAAGTGGTCTGGGTACGTCGCGAACTTCACTACCTGGTGCCGATTCAGATCCTGATCAATACGATGGACATGCCGCCGATCCGGAAAGTGAATATTATGAGGCTGATACTCTACCAACTATAGGCACGTGTAAAGCCTTATATCCATTCGAAGGTAGTTATTATAGATAAATTTTAACAGTTATCGAATTTAAATAATTTCAGCTACAAGCGAGGGTAGTATACCGATGGCCCAAGATGAGGAATTACATTTGATCGAGTTAGATCAAGGTGACGGTTGGACTAGAGTTAGACGGATGCATGGTGATTTCGAAGAGGGTTTCGTGCCAACTTCTTATATAGAATCAATGTTGTTTAATACATGAAAACGAATCTAAATTTCGACATTAATCAAAATCGAAACAAATATTTTTGTATTATTTATAATTTCTTTTAATTCTATTTATTTTAAAAGAGAAATATTTTAGAGAAAAAATTGCTCAGTCATATATTGTATTAATTCTCTTCATATCGTTTCTAGTAATTAATATGCCAATAAGAACAAAATTTGTGTAATTTTTAAAATAATTTCAACTATCGTCCATTTTATTTTAGTTATATTTGCTTTATTGATGCAATTTGTTTGCTTATTCTAGCACAATTGAATCATCAAATCTGATGATTTCATTTTTTAATTAGTTTATTGCAATTTCATTGTAAATTTCGTCAGCGAAAGCTTATTCGCTCTTATTCATTAGTGGATTAATTATAATTATTGTATATATACACCTGTATGCCAATTACTAATATTTACTATTATTAGCTCGCTGTGAAAACAATTTTTAAGTATATAAATGTAAAGAATAATTAGTAATTTTATAGATTTTTTTTACAAGGAAATTAAATAAAATTTGCCTATAATAATTAATTATAGTTAGTGGGATTTTGAATTGTTAAGTTGATGGATTCTTCTTATAAACAATTTTCCAATAGAGTTAACGATTTTTTTTGTAACAACACTTTTAAGGACAAAAATATCGAGTATTTGCTTTAATATTTGTAAGTAATCCAGTTCATATCCGTATTAAAATATCAATTAACGAGAGAATTAATTATTGAATATATTTATGTATATGTATATTTAACTATGTTAAACAAAGTAAATGTATATTATTCAGTGATTGGTGGAATAAGTTTGATTTGTCCTTAAAAGTTGCACTTTAGCTCCAATTGTAATTTTTCTTGCTGAGAACGTTCGAAGATATACGTGTATATGATTATATGACTGATTCCTGTATTATAAACTATATATCTCTATTATTTGTTTTATTTACAATTACACCCTACCAAAATTACATTCTTAAAACTAATTTTAGGATCATTTCTAATAGACTGGTGCCGGTTTTTGGGTCATCAACAATCCGTATCGTTGTTTAATTGTAATACGTTGCCTTGAATACTTGTCTTCAGGTGAGAATCGAGCTGTACTTACAAAGAAAGCAATTTTAATGTTATTTCAGAGGAGAAAACGAAGGTAATTACCGGGGTGTGCTGAAAATGTTGGTTTTCCATTGGGGTCAGTTTTCTAGAAAATACCAATTTAACGATTTAAATGTGGGGAATTGTAACTTACATTTAGTGTATAAACACGATTTCCATCATTGTCTAAATAATACATAAGATACATTTTTATTTTTTAATTTTTTGTAATGTTTATGAAAGTCTTAAAATTCACACGTGCTTGAATGACAGCTGTCAAAAATACAGAATCGCCAACGTAATAGCTACGAAAATTAGCGCTATTTGTTTTGGTAAGTTAGTAGCACTGAATCGAACAAAAATTGTAATTGAAGAATAATAGGTAATTCTATTGGCAAAATCTAATTTATTATCTAAGTTTATTTAAAAAAAATCTAAATAAAAAAATTGGTAATTTTTAAAATTAAGTGTTTTGTACACAAATATTATTCGATTTAGTATAGTGCCATCTATCAATCATTGGTTGAAGCTTTTACTATTAGTGATTTATGTTGGCTGCCTGGAATTTGTTTTGTTATAGAACAGCAATGTCAAATCTATTAATTTTTCGGTAGATCTACCGATTTTGGGTTCCAATTATGTATTTCTGCAACTGAATAATCTGAAGAAAATAATGTGTTCTTGTTTCCACATCACCTAAGGTAAAGCATAGGGTGCATTTTTTATAGTGATATTCCCGGTCTAATTCACTATAAGGGCGGATATATCCATCGCCACCAGTGTTAGTAAAATTCGATTTAAGTGTATCTTTTCATAATCAGTGATTTAAGTCGGCTTAAAGGGATAGATAAAGCTTCTATTTAGTATAAAATCAACATTATTTTACCATAAATTGCTCCCTAAAAACAACGATCATAATTTGTACAATTTGTAATGTTGAACGATTTGAATTTACTAATTATAATAATAGTAATAATTAATCAATAATTTGGAATTTGTTTAAAATTATAAAGCCATAGCGTCCATATTCTCCAGAACTTCCTGTGATTTTTTATTATTTTCTTCGGTTTGATCATCTTTTACTGGTAAAGTACTTCGAACAGTTTCATTCTTTTTAACTGGAGCACTTTTTCTTACTGTCTCTTGTAAATTTTGTAATTGTTTATCAATTTCTTCAACTTTCTTCTTATTCTTAACATTAATCTACAATACAATTCGTAAATAATTGTAAATTTCTTACAAAAAAACCAATACTCACGTGTTTCAATTCAGTCTTTACAACTTTAGCTTTCGCTTTAAGTTTCAAACTTTTAGCTCCAGCCACTTTGAAGGCACTATTGAGTTTCTTGGTTTTGTTCTTCCCCATGATTACCTATTCGAAAACAAAAATAAATTGAAAATTATTCAGAATTAAACGTAAAATTTACATCTCTTTAAATTTTCTTGTCGTTCTTCTACATCTTCGAATTTCCGTTTATTACAATTAACACCCCCAATATTACCAACTAATAAATCACGATCTAATTTAAAAACAATTCTCATCATTTCTTTCAACGAACTTACAGTCCGAACTCGAAATATTTCAATTTTATCGGAAATATCACAACCTATATTTGTAAATAGTAATTTTTTTGTTATATTGATATAATCTTCACCTTTGGCAAAACAATAAACAATAATTATCGGTGGTTTATCGAGTTTTTCCCCTATTTCGGTTTCTTTATACAACCCGATGAGATTCGACAAGAATTCGACAGCCAAAGCCGGTAAATTCATCACAATGTAAATATCGTTTTTATTTAAATATTTTAGTAAATTCGCTTTAATTTCGCCCAATATAAAATCTTTACCGTCTTTATTGAAAGTTTCTAAATTATCGCCGATTTTATTTAATTTCTTATTATAATTCAACCATTTAAAAGATTCAGGATTTAAATCATTGGCATAAACGTTGCACTTCTTTTTAGCTGCCGGTATCGAGAATGGTCCAACACCGGCGAAAATATCAAACAATACATCATTGGGTTTCAACATTTTAACAATCCGTTCGTGTTCTGTACATAATCTGGAATTCCAATAGACTTTCGAGAAATCGAATTCAAATAAACATTTATTCTCTTTAACTTGCACGATCGTATCGTCGTCACCTTTCAGAATTTCCATTTTAAAATTCCGATACTCAGAATCGATCATATTGATTTTATTAACAACACTCCGACAACCCGGAATTTTCTCATATAAAACCTCACCGATTAAATTTTTATACGGCAATAGATGTTCACGTAGATTAACATGAACAATATGGCCTGTTTTTGTAAAACTCGACAATCCTTCCTGATCTTTAGGCAAAACAGATTTCAAGATTGTATCCATTGAGAAATTGTCGTAATTTAACGTATGTGATCGTCTTTCGAAATTTGTGGAATTTATTGTGAATTTCGCTAGAAATTCTCGATCTTCTAATGACAAATCGTCGAAATTTTCAACAATTTCCGGATTCAAATAGACAATCGTTTCGTTATCGTCCGTTTTGATTGGTTTAAAATTTTCAATTTTCAACAAATATTTCTTCAGCGTCGGTAGAATTGTCGATAATTTTATATTGTTGAATTTGAGACAAGGCGTTTGGATTTGTTTCGAAAATTTCGTTTTATCTAATTTTGTCATACCATAAACACTATCGCATGGTTTTAATAGGTTAGAATTTTTCGACATTTTATAATCAAACAATCTGGATGGAAATAAATTGAAATTAATGAAAATATAATTACGAAATGTACAGTTTTTGTAGAGAATTAATGAGAATTGTTTTAAATTCATTCAAAAATTATTCAAACGCAATAACCTCAAATACTTACTTTGACAGTAACGAAAGAGGCATAAAAGAACTATTATTCGTTAAATTCGAACTACTAGTGGTAATTTAGTAATAACAGCAAAAACACTAGCTTTATATTTGAATTGAATTCTACGGTATAATTTATCACTAATTATTAATCAGTGATTAACAATCAAACTAAACATAAAGAAAGTATATGATATTGGTTAATTTGATTCAAAAGTTATCGTGTATTATTCTTTAATGAAAGTCGCTTTTATAATTCGTTAGTAAAGTTCTAGTAGCTGGAATTGGTGGTTCTTTAAGGTTTAAATAAAGCTCGGAATTACTAGCTTTCAACACGTTTATCGATTTTAGATTGTAATTATTATTGATTATTTCGCGAAGTCATCCAGAGAGAAAAATGATTTAGACTCTGGGTCGTGAGTCGGCTGAATTTAAACTGAAAAACTTTGAATTTCAGGTAATATTAAAGTAATTATCGGCCAAATTAACGAAACATTTTAAATTTGTAATCTAAATTTACTTACATTCAAAGGTTGATATAAAATGTGGTCTTTTTATTCATCAATCTCCGAGTTGAAACATTCTCATTATCGCTGTTCCTATCAATTACTTTACATTCTTTCTGATCTTCATTATCGGTCGATTGAATTTGTTCAGCCGCTTCTTCGGCAACTTTCTCT
>JACDRP010001037.1:0-15156 GCA_013841185.1 Hycleus phaleratus | reverse complement strand
CCACTTGGCTCACCCTGTATATCCGGCTCGTTTTTACTCTAAATTGAAATGTTAAGTTCGCCAATGATACCAATGTAGAGGCACAAAATTCACTATCCATTTCCATATAGAATCCAATAGTTTTTGAACTATAACATACAGATAGTTGATCCGAAATTTTGGACATCCCGTATACATATTACGGGGTGTTTCAACTCTATAATCTACATTACTAGTTGGGTCTAGACGCTCAAGTACTCGAACGTTTCGAATTCTAGCCGAATAACACCCCGATTACAAACAAGTACCTTTAGTAAGTTTGCAAATTGCCCAATAGATGGCGGTTGATCTCAAGTCTCCGAAAAATGGCCGAGAAAAACTAAAGCAAAACAAACCATAAAGATTTTATTAACTCAAATTTTTCCAGATAAGTACAATCGATTGTAAACAGATAAAAATAAATAAACTATAAATAAAATAAATTGTTTTCTTAAACCAAAAATTAAGTATACGTAACCTAAAACTATAAAATACAAGATATACAACGGTATTTCACCTCGCAATTGGCGAAATTTTGATTAGGTAGTCGTAGCTTTGTTCATATTTTACTAGATTGTCAAGTGTCGATACTCGGTAAACAAGACATAGCCAACTGAGTATAGATTATAACACAAATTTGTGGTTTATTCTTCAACAGAACAACCAACGAATGAACTAAATTAAGACCTACGTATACAGGTACGCGGCCAACACAAATAATAAAGTTAAATAGAATTCATCCTGTATTTTCTTTAATTATCGTTTTAATTGGGTGATAAGTTTGATAAAACGTTTGTTTTATCATAAAAACGTGAAACAATGTATTAGCAGTATTAGTAATTAGTTGAGTGAGTTTAATAAATGATCTCTTCATTAGAGTTACAAGAATTATAGAAAATTATTTATCCTTCGATTTGCACGGTTTTTCAACGTCTAAAGGAAGAAACGCGCCGTACACGGTTTAACGTTTATAATTATCGTGTAAATTACGGGATTAATGTATTTTAGAATTCAAACATAAGAACTAACCTGATTTATCAAAAATTATTTTTATCGCGAATTAATGAATCACAATTTTTGGAAATTAATCTCATAAGATTATCTAACCTTGAAGTTCTTATCATTTCTTAGTATCAATGGAATGTGTGTGAAAAAATCTACGCCGCCAATGAGTATTTCACCCAACAATTTGATTGGCTAATCGAATTGTATTCCCCTCTTATCGCCCACAAAAAAATTTTTTAGTCATCGTCTGGTGATTCATACCGCTATAGAATCGAAACCATAACGGAATCGTTGAAGCGAGCAATAACACGTAAAAAATTAACAAATCTATTATTATTATTAGAAAGTTTGAATTTGATTAGAAAACGGCGCTAATATTCAAAATTTTCAACACATCAACAATTGAATCACACGACAATCAAGTGACCAATCGGCGATTTATATCGAGGGCATGCGTTCGTCGTTCAATTGTTAAACTAGTATGGCGTCAATAATGGAAGAGGGTGCCGGTGATGGTATCACAGAACTTATAAATGGGGTGAATTTTGATAATACAAAACATGAAAAATTCACAACTAATTATAATGGCAGTTATTTAAGGGTTAATAAAAACGGCTATAGAGTAAGTACCTAATTTTTAAATAAAATAACCGGCTTAAGGGTAGTCTTTCGGCAATTTTTAATTAACAATCGAATAAAATAAAATCTAATTATAGTTGGCGTTGAATTTATTTGTTGCAGACACGTAACGGTAATTTGAGTAGTGTAAATGGTAAAATGAATCAGAAGAATGGACATGTGTTGGTAATTATTTAAATTTTAATTAAATTGGCCTAATTCCATTAATTATTGACACAAATATTTCTATTCGAAATAAATTTTAGACTTCATCTGATGAGGAATTAACGAAAAACGAACATATTGAGCCTATGAAAAATGTAAGTAATTTAGGAAAATTAAAGTTTACATAATTCTAGTCAATATAATTATTGGAAAATATTTGGTAATAATAAGTACAATAAATAAAAATCAAAGTTTTATAGACTTGGTAGCCATAAAGTACTGCTTTAGTACACGATATGATAAAATGACAGGGTAATTCGCCTCGCAGTTAGATTGTGTCGGAGATTGATTCGTATTCCTGAAAAATACACAATAAATATCAAATTTAGAGAAATATGAAGCAATCTACGACAATCAAGAATCAATTGTATTAAATATTGATAAATATGTACGATTATTATCTATATTTGAACGTTTATCAGTAGGTTGGCTTACAAGAAAATGCTCGATTCTTTATCTCTGTGATAAATGATAATTAATATGTAATATTGTTTATTTATAATTATCAAATTACCTACATTTCGGGAATTCTTAACTACGTTGAATTGATTTAAGTTTTCTTTATGGAATTTAACGAACTATCTTTGTGGATTTTCCAGTTTTTTACAGGGTGGACAACATGATTTCTTGCCACAGTTTGATCGGTCGTTAGTGTCGTAGCTTTAATCGGACCGTTGAGAAATATTGAGAAATCAAAGCAAACTGTGGTGATATACTGTTGGACATCCTGTATAATAAATGTTGGTTTATGCATAAATTCAACCTTAGGTCAAATTTGTCAGGCGTGATTTTTCCGTCTACATATCAATTAATTGAAACGAATTTATCTATTTTTAGATTTTATAGAAATACCGATTGATAATTTTATTCATATTGAGCCAACCAGATATTCAAAGATTTTGTGGTGAAAATTAAAATAGAAGGCTTTGAAAATAACGTCAAATTCAATTGTTGCAATTAATTGAATAGTTGATTATTAGATTTTTTTTAATGGAAACATTGAAAGGTGACTGAATCCTGTAAAATTTGGACTATTTGAATTCCAAATTTAGATCGTCTAGTTGCAATAGTTTCAGATATGGATTTTTTAAATAAATTAAAATTCCTGAAAAATCATAAAGTATTCTTCAATTTGCACCATTTTAGGAGTATTTCAGGTGGAAAAAAACTAAACTAAATTTCAGAACTTATACTTTTAATTTGCTCTGTATTTGCTACAATTTTCAATAGAATTGCTTTAAATTTGGATTTTCTCGATGTTAAATGTTAATTTTGATGTCTAATTTGAGTAAATTTCATTGAAATTTATGGATCTGTGGTTTGATTTAATGCAAAACAAATCGTTAGGAAAATTTGCTATGATTCGAATTAGAAATAACGTTGAAATTATTTCTAGAATTGGCTATTTGTTGATTATTCAGAATCGAGATAATTTTATTTAGGTATTCACAAATTATAAAAATTTCAATGGGATTTAGGTCGGGATCAATTGAAGGCCGATTCAACTCTATTAATATTCATTAATTTCGGTTTCTATTGAATGTTTTTTTTCTATTTTTAGGGTTTTATTAAACGCTACGAAGAACGCCAACAACAACAAATAGAAGAAATAACAAAATCAAGACCAATTAAAGAATCATTTGAACCACCAACCCTCATAACAGCGGCGCTAACTCACCTTAGTTTCTATATTTTAATGTTTTTGGGTTATTTAAGTCAAACATTATTCCCACCGAAAATAGCAAAAGAACGTAACCGCGATGGTTATCCGAGTTTATTTGATAGATTTTCGAGTTTTTATACAAATTATGTTTATAGAAGAGTTCGTGATTGTTGGAATTATCCAATATGTAGTGTACCTGGCAATGAAGTTGTATTAAAAGATCGTATAACACGCGATAATGGTTGGACATTTGAGTAAATTTCTAATTTTATTTCTATTATTAATTAAAAAAAAAATTAAATCAAAGAAATTCATTGTAGATTTCTTGGTACAAAAACGAAATGTTTAAATTTAGCCTCTTATAATTATTTGGGTTTTGCTGAAAATACCGGTCCATGTGCTGAGGCTGCAATTCAATCGATTTACGATTATGGTGTTACCACAGGTGGTACAAGACAACAATATGGCACGTGTAATTTACATAAAGAATTAGAAAAATTAACGGCCGAATTTTTGGGCGTTGAAGATGCCATAACATTTGGCATGGGTTTCGCTACAAATGCCCTAAATATACCGACTTTAATCAGTCCTGGTTGTCTTGTAATCAGTGATGAAAAGAATCATGCATCGCTTATATTAGGCATACGATTACCTGGAGCTGTTGTTCGAGTTTTTCGACATAACGGTAATAATATTTGTTATGGCAAAATTATTTGATTTTATGACAAAGTTTTTGGTCATATGAATAAAATGAGGTGTTTCATTCCAGCCTCGCAATATTTTGAAAAGTAAGCTGTGCTTCTCAATTAACTATTGAATAGTAGGCTATGAAATCGGTTTTTTCATCAATTATGAGGTTATGTAATTCCATAGCTTACTAGTCGACATCTAGTCAAGGTGCACAGCTTACTTTTCCAAATAATGCGAATTGTAGAGAGTGAATAGCATCGCTTTAGTTTTCCGTTGTTTATTAATTAATGGATTAACTAATTGATAATTGTAGATGTGGAACATTTGGAGCAAATTTTAAAAGAAAACATCTATAACGGCCAACCGAATCAACCGTCTGGTCAATATAAACCATGGCGGAAGATTTTAATTGTCGTCGAAGGTGTTTATAGTATGGAAGGAACAATTGTTCGTTTACCTGAAATAATAGCATTGAAAAAAAAGTATAAAGCCTATCTTTATTTAGATGAAGCCCATAGTATCGGTGCTATGGGTAAACATGGACGTGGTATTGTTGATTATTTCAATTGTAATCCAAACGATATTGATATTTTAATGGGTACATTTACGAAAAGTTTCGGTTCAGCTGGTGGTTATATAGCCGGTTCGAAGAATTTGATTAATTATTTACGTAAAACGAGTTATGCATCGAAATATGCATGGGCAATGGCACCACCGGTTGTTGCACAAATTATAGCCGTATTGAAAATTCTAATGGGCAAAGATGGTACAAATGAAGGACAGAAACGTATTGAAACATTAGCTAGAAATACACGATATTTTCGTCAACGTTTAGAACAGATGAATATTATCATACATGGTAATGAAGATTCACCGGTTGTTCCGATTTTGGTTTATCTCTATTCGAAAATTGCGTACGTTTTTCAATAATTACACAATTCTCGTAGTAAATTGCGACTTTGTGAACGTAGATCGATAATAAAAAGAAATCTGTTTTACCGATAAACGGTGGAAACAAGAAACAGACCTACGTCCTTACTACGAAGAGATTTCGTGATATATTTTTTGATAGTATTTCTTTTTAGGGCAATGGTGAGGATTTTGATAAAAGAGAAAATCGCAACTGTTGGTGTCGGTTATCCGGCAACACCCTTAATGGAAGGTAGAATTCGGATCTGTTTATCGGCGGCACATACAAAACAACAATTAGATTATGCATTGGATGTTATTGAGAATGTTGCAAATGAATTAGGATTGAAATATTCTCGAAAACCGGTAAATCCAAATCCAATCGATTACGATCAAATTAAAGTCTATGATTGAATATTTTTGAAAACACACACAAATTGACCCCTAAACTAAAGCTTGTTACAATTTTTGATACAACAACGGGTAATTCAGTTATTTGTTTCAATTTACAATTGGTGATTTTACCAAATCTATATTTTATTCACTCTTACTCTTTATTATATTTATATATAGTTGAAAATTTGATATTTTTTAAATTAAAAATCACCTACTCAATCATTTCAATATTTAATTCAATTTAAAACAAACAGAAATTGTAGCACAATTACAGTATTAAAACAGAAACAAGAAAGCTTTCAAATTTCAATAATTCCTAAAAACATATCAATATTAAAGGAGTTATAATTAAATTAATATTGCTTATTAGGTCGTTTTCTAGACAATTTCGAATTGCCTTAATATTAAGCAACACCAAGGAATTTCGATTAAATAAAATAAGCTTCATTGTTAATCGAGAATTTACAATTTTGTTAAAACCATTCCTATTTCAATTATAAGTAAAATGAGGCGTTTCATTCTTGCCTAAGTTTCGAAGAGTAAGCATCTCGGTTCAATGTTGAATAGTAGGCTGTGAAATCAGTTTTTCCATCAATAGAGGTTATGTAATTTCATAGCCTACTAATCAACACTTAATTGACATGCACAGCTTACTTTTCTAAATAGTGAGAATTTGTCATCACTCCCTATAGGGGGAGAAACGCCTCTTTAATTATAACAAAAAAAATTATTGTAGTATTTTTGAGTTGTAATGCTGTTATTGTTATAACAAAATACAAGAAAACAAGAATTCTTCAAAAAATAATAAATCTATTGCCAAAGTTTTGTTGTATTACAACGATTTATTATTGCATGATGGATTTTTTTATCAAAATATCCCCGTTATAATGAGTAAACTATTGATAAAATTACAAACAGGAAACAGAAAAAACAAAACGATAATCTATCAATGGCAGCAGCGAATAGAATCCAATCTTGTTGTAGCGAATTCTTCGATGATGACCGTATCATATGGTGATTATCATCGTCATTTTGTTGGTGTTGGTGATCATCGAAATCGCTCATTTGGTGATCACGCATCTCCTCAGCGGTGATCCGCTGCGACGTTAAAGTTGTCTATAAATTCATCAATTATCGGATAAAAACCGGAATTATCAACGGTATTCTCTAACTTTCAGTGATTCGTTACTATAACAACTTCTACTTGTCTCTTTTCGATAATAATGATCGATGGAAAGAGTGAGTGTTGTCATGGTAACAAATTACCAAAAAGTTGGGGAATATTGAGTATACCTGTTGGATATAAGTGGTTAAACCCAATAATTTACCCAAAGTTCCAGTCAATGGGTGTTTAATAATCCACGGTAATGGTGTTGTGTGTTTTGTTTTCGATAACCATATCACAATAACTGAACTAATCATAGAAAAACCGACCACATAAAGACAACTACTATAAAATAAAACTAAAGCGAATCATTATTATTAGTTTTGTTTATTTATAAAAGTGGATAATTACCGATTAATGGTGTATGTGAACCCATTGCTGGTATCTTTTGCGTGAAATACAACATAAATAAACAAATCATTATAGCTGCACAGGAATTTAAAATGATTTTCTCGCCGGCTTGTGGTGGTAACCAGAAATTCAACAAAATCAAAATTATAATCACTAAAATATACAATTAATTAATCATTAATTTAATTTAATAGTCGTATTCTCTAATTTTATCCAAATTCGTTACCATGACAATGTTGAAAATCAACAGTTCTATCATATGTAGAATTGGACAGAAACAGTGTTGTCATGGTAATAAATCGTCAAAAAGTTACAGAATACCGAATCAATACCGAAAGCTGGTGTTATAATTAGAGCTTTATAAGATGGCGAAAATCTTGATAATATCACTCCGATTGTAGCATCGACATACGGCTCCGAACAACAATCGTAGTATTTCAAATTTCGTTTCAATGTTGTCTTGACGATTTGCCATTCGAAACTTGTCACCAACAATTCTACCTGTTCAATTAAATTATGGATTATATAAAGTCGTATTTTCTAACTGTGGCAATTTGTCGCCATGACAACAGATCTTCCATCTCACTTTTTATAATTGAAAAGACAAGTATAAAACGTAGTTGTCATGGTAGCGAACCACCAGAAAGTTAGGGAATACCGCTAATGAATTAAAAAAAATTACATTCGCTTTATCGTCAGTGACTTCGATATCGATCTCGTTGCCGTTGTAAGTCCACGATCCTAAGATTAGTTCGCATGTTTGTACATCGAATGGCCAATATCGCATGTTTAAATTACAAAAAACGGTAAACATTGCCGGTGGTACCCAGAGGACTTCGCCATTTTGATAAACAATACAGTGGATGTTGCCATAATGGCTGACTGGTGATGTTGTTGCTCTGCAATTTTTATACGAATTGTTCGTTTTTCTTTAAATTTAAAACGAAATTGTACCCATTGTAGAGGAAAATATCCGGTTGCCAGATTTCGTGTTCGGCTAGATTTAAACTGGACAGGCCGCCGTAATTGGAGGCGTTCCATTTGAGTTTCTCGTCGGACCAATTCTGTTTTGAATCGAGCAATTTATGACATTGGAAAATGGTAAACGTTCATAAACTAAACAAGCACATCACAAATTCGCACTATTTGGAAAAGTAAGCTGTGCATGTCAATTAATTGTTGACTAGTAGGCTATGAAATTACATAACCTCTATTGATGGAAAAACTGATTTCATAGCCTACTTAACCGAGATGCACAGCTTACTTTTCATCATAAATCAAAATTGTGCAAAATTTTAGGCGAACAGATATGGAAAAAGTAGAGAATTACTCTTTAAATGCATAAGGATAGGCAAATCTATTAGAAGAGTAATAATTCGAAATAATACGCGTAGAAAAGAGGACAATTTAGACTCACCAACCGTAGCCAAGCGTGGACGATTAAAGTCGATTTAAATTCGTTTAATTCAATATGTTTAATCGTCAAGCCGAATTGCACCGTAGTTGTATTAAAATGTTGTGTAGGTCTAGCGAATTTGTCATAATTTAATAGCAAATCGTGCCGTAATTGATCCGTAAATGTCGAATTCCATATGGGCGTCGGGCCAATTTCTAACCCCCAAAAAAGACAAAAACAATAACTTTCTATAGAAATTAACATGTCTTACTTGTTGTAGTGAATCCCCCGTTGGTTTGTTTCGAAAATACAATCAACAAATATGTAAAAATACAAATAACCGACATTTTTATGGGCTTATTTGTCCAATTAAACGCTCCTAAGAACGGTACAATGATCCATAGAACACTACTGGTGTTTAGCTCTTGATTCGATAAGTGTTTCCTGACAACGGATGTTTCTATCTTTTCTCGCCTACAACTGGCCAATACTTGCTATTGTTATTATTATTATTATTGAGGCTTTATTATTCTATTTTGCATTTACTGTAACCCAATTGAACAAGTTTTTATTTAGCACATAATTGGCTCTTTCAAGTCCACTGATTGAACTGTGACGGTTTGAAGAGAATTGGTGATAATGAATAGGGGAAAATTAACGGGAATTTAATAAAAGACCAAATAGTTTGAATCAACTTTTTACTAACAGTAACACTGAATGTTTGCTCTTTTTATTTTATCGTTAATTACATTCGAATTGAACGATTCAACTATAATTTGTTAATAACTAAAATTTCAAAAAAAAACCTAATACACTACTACTGTTGTTTAATCGACTTGACTATAGTCGAGTTGATTAAAGTCGAGTAGCTGCAGTATACTCAACGTAAACACAAATTTACAAATATTTTGACTCGATTATGGTAAAATTGAGCCAAAATATATCGGCTGAACCGTAATCCATCTCAGTAAGCTGTGACTGTTATTTCAACTGTTTGTCGATGATGCTATCGAAATTTTCTAGCATTTTTAATAAATTTGAAAGAAAATTGGCTTTATTTAAACGAAATATTGAATGGAAAATCGTGTAAATTCGGAAAATTTATTTAAAATTCACTCGATCGGTCTGATAGTAATCTGCATTATCGATAGGCGCTTGAAATAAGAATAGAGCTACGTTTATAGAGTCGCAGCTTACTGCGATAGCGGCGATACACCCGATTAGTGTAATCTCGACACGTTTGAAATTCCCCTAAAATCAACAGGAAAAATCTAATGAAACGTGTATTTCAACAATTATTCTAACAAGAATCAAAAAACATGCACCACCTTCTCAACTCTTTTGATAAAATCAAAAAAAAACAAACGGAATGATTTCTCAAAAATCGGAATGTTCGCCCCAATTGCGACTTTCAATTGAACGGCGGCCCCCTAGGATCGAAACTGCTCGGCGAGTAGGGCCAATATGACGGCGGCGGGAACAGGCCCGGTTGGGCGTGCGGTGTGGCGGCGGCCGTCGTCGCCACTGCCGCCGCGGCGGCCGCCGCCGTCGGCAGGATGCCCGAAATTTTCGTCGGTGCGGCGTGGTGATGGCCCGTCGGGTACAGGGCTGTGCCTAGATCGCTTTGGTGCGGTTGGTATTTGTGGTAGGTTGCCGTAACGTCCGTTTGGCCCTGGGCTTGGGCCTGGCAGGCGGCCATCAGGCCGTGAAAATCGAATTTGTAAGCGTATCGTTTTCCATGCACTTTCGACATGATGTTCTTGTCGTAATAATATCTGCGAAAAAATAAAGTTGGACAATGGTAACGGTATGCAACCAACAAATTGAACAATTTCGCTATAGTTGTGGGGACAAGGATTCATTGTACAGGGTGATTCAATCTCAAGTGCGCTCTTTATTAATGAAACTATTTTCCTCTACTTCCAATAAAAAATTTGAATTGCGCGCCGTTTAAGAAACATGCAGTTGGCTAACTTGTATAACCAAATTTCCCTATTCTAAATTTATAACCTTCAAATTCCAAATTAACGTCAATCTGATTTGTATGCTGCAGTGGTCTAATATTTTGAAAATTTTGTGAATTATCGATACAAATAAGTGATTATTTTTCTATTTTGGTGATTTTTCATCAAAATCTAGTTAGGCAAAGCCATATTAAGGATAAATTTCATTAAAAATTGGGATTTTATATCATTTAATTATAGGTTATATAGGTTAGAATTGATCATTCTTTTTTCAGTTTACATTAAAATGTAAAGTTCTAGATAGTATCTTTGAAAAATAATTCAGTTAAAATTCAATAAAAATGTTTAAAAACGCTGATTAGCGAAAAAGAATTAAACTTTTTTGTCAGTTGCTCTATTATTTATTGGTTTTGAAACTTGCAAACATAATAAAATTGTAATAACCGATTAGAATATCCGGATTCTTTTACAACAAATTATCGGCTATTGTAATGGTGAGTTACCTATTTGTAGCTTATAAAACGGGGATTAGAAAGACTTTATTCAATGAGGGTTAATAATATAAAGGACCTTAATTTGGGACAGATTGTAGGCATTTTAACCCCATGAGCAATTTTTTATTTTTAAGAAATTCTTAAAATATTTATTTATATTTAGATAATTGAATTCTTATCTACTAATTTCGGCAAATTTAATTAAGACAAGACATCCGATTATGTTTCATGTAAGTACGTATACCGTGCGTTTCACTTTAATGTTCCTGGCTTTTATAGAAACACCTAGTATTTGAGGATCTATACAGGGTGAGCCAAGTGNAAAAATAGTATGAAAAATTCGTTCCAGAAGTCAATTCCTGCACTCGACCATTAAAAAACTTGTGCTACCGCACTCGTTTTTTAAACTTGGTCTCGTGCAGGAATTATGGATTTCTGAAACTTATTTTTCAATATACTATTATCTCGCTAATAAAATGCATCAATGATAAATCAACCATTATCATTATCGTAATTTAATTATCTTGAACCTATAATTATTCACTTGAAATAATCGATTTGTTTCAACGATAGAATTAAATTCCAGACTATTTTACATCAATTTTAGGACGACTTTATAAGAAGGAAGGAACTAATATAGGAAGAATTGGGTAGAGTGGAAGGATTCGATAAAAAAGCTGATTAGTGGCCTGACTACCCTTTAAAAATATAATTTTCGTTCATTACTTTATGTATTTGTTAATATTTTTGACCGATCGAACCTCCAAATTGAACGAAAATCGAATACAATTGGAGGCATTGTCAATTCAAAAAAATAGTCGTCTTACCTTAATGCCCTACTTAATTTATCATAATTCATATTTGGCTTTGATTTGCGTTCACCCCAACGGCGCGCCACCTCGTCCGGATCGGTTAGTTTGAATTCACCATTGGTGCCTTCCCATGTTATACAAGCTGAATTCGACGAATCGCCGAGCAGTTCCAATAAGAATTGCCACAGTTGGATTTGACCAGATCCTTGAGCTACCAATCGGCTTGAAGCAGCATTCAACAACTGATACGGATCTACACATAGACAAAAATAAAGGTGGCCATCTTTATACAATTTTTTTTTACACCAAATATAAATATATGCACCAATGATAATTGGACGAAAATTTTGGCAGCAGAGAAATACACGAAATTGTCATGTTCTATGAAATTATTGTTGTAAAATTTGAAGAATTTTGTTTATATTTGCGAATATCGTGGGAAATTAAATCAAAACAACTGTATTTATTTACGCACCGTTATAGATCATGGTACTTGCATGTAATTTATGATGTACCGGATGCGATCGTACAGCTAATCGTCTGGCAACAAATAAATCTTCGGGGCTACAACCCGGCAGCCTCCACATGGCTGCCAATTACACTTTTAACATTGTCAAAATGCAACAATTGTTTAAATTCGCAACACAATCAATTCGTAATCAACAAAAAAAAAGACGTTGAAGGAGCAGATCAAATCACGACGGCTGTTCAAATCGGAATGATTGCGGTGGTGGTGGTGGTGATAGCGTCATGACGCTACTAACAATCTGAACGTTTCCACAGTACGCACCCATAAACCCCTCTTTGCTACATAGGTGCATCACCCTTTCGACAAAAATGATAATTGTTTCAACCCCCGTTTCTGAAGCGAATTGTTTCGCAATTAATTAACTGAATTTGAAATGGAATTAGAATTCCAATAATTTTTATTCATGAACAATTAAAAATCGAATGGATTTAAGGGTGTCGCGTCTCGATTACATTGAAATCGCACAAGAAAAGCGTTTCCAGTGCCATTTGAAAACGACAAAAGATATCGATTCGAAATTTGGTAAAATTTCGAAAATCCGACTGGTTTTTTCGAAAATTCCAAAACAGCGTTTTCGGCCGTATTTCCAGCGTAGTTTTCTGTACAGTCAATAAAATAAAACGAATTTTGGATAGATAGAAACTAGAAAGTTGCGGCTAGCAAGTTTCTCGAAATAGCACATTCTAAATAATTCAGCAGGTGATGTGGTTGTGGTTTCGAGACTTGTAACTGGTTTAGAAAGGGGATGATTTGATGGTCCCTCGGACAGGTCTCTCTACCTATCGACATGTAGCAAATTTTGAAGAACTCACCCCGATTTTGAGAAACTTTGGGTGTTCTTCAGTGAAATCCTAAAGATTCACGTTATTTTGTAAAAATTTGTCCAGGGGGTGAAGTCGCAGCTTAAAATTTACACGCAAAGGAATCGCAAACTTATATCACAGATTAAGTACATAATGAAATGACCCTAATTACAACCTTTTTAGTTGTAGGTACACGAAAAAGGTAATTAGGGTGGTCTTTTTGAGAAAATAAGGTTAAACGGTTAAAATTTGCTATAAAGTAGAGAAATTGCAGTTTTTTCCAGGTCCTAGAGAAGCTTATCAGTATTTTTTTATTCAGTTAAATAATCAGCGCTAATTCGTGTTTGATTCAAGAAATTTTTCGGTAGAGTCGTTAGGGCCTCAAAATTAGTCATACAGAGTATTCGATTTCACCCCGCCGTTGGCTATGCGTTTAGTTACGTAGTGTCGTAGCTTGTTTCAGACTTGAAACATTATCCACCGAATCAAGTTACGCCAGTAACTGTTGAAAACCGTGAAATATTCAATTAGAGTTCAAAATTATCAATATTTTTGATTTTATGACCTTATGGCTCAAAAGATGAACTTCATCTTCTATTTAGTCAAATAAATAGTTTATTGGTTGCTCAATTTAGAGCCGCATTGTGCTCAAAAGAGTCAAAATAAAAGTTGTTTGTTTATAATTTTTCCTGTAGATACAATGAAATAAAAAGCATTTTTAAGACAAAAAATGGAAGGCGTAGCCACAATTAATCCCCAAAAAGGGCCCCTCTAATTGTAAGTTCAAAATCGAACAGATTTTAGATTCGTTACATCTCATGCATAATTTTATAGCTCTACTATTCTACTATTTATAAATAGAGTTAAAGACAACAATGAAAAATTGACCTTCTATTTCGTTATCGTTAAATAATCGTTCGATAGTTACCAAAATAATAGCAAGTAGTGTATTTATATTTATGGTTGTAGTCCGATAAACCGCCCCATACAGTTTTACTCGAATCCCTTAATCTCTCCGAAAATCTCCAATGGTAATAATGATGATTGTTCCCTTCTCTTTCCTGTTCTTTATCTATCAATCAATCAACCTCTAGGGGACCAAATCATTATTATTTGATGAACTATAAATGATAAAATTGAGCAGGCATAATTGAATAAATCGGAACAAAATAAATCAACCTTCCGCAATACAAAAAAAAGAGAAACAATGAATAAATAACATTTCTAAGAAAAACAAAAAATTAATAGAAAGTGAATGCATTCGGAATTAATCGTACAATTGTGGGTTTTCCATATTGACATAGAAGACTTGGAAATGAGACCTGATTATTATTTCCAACCAGCTACAATTTAATTGATTTATTAACTTGCCAGTTGGTAGTCTAGACAACCGAAACGAGAAAAAAAATTACCAGGAACTTAAACTATAATTATCATCATTATCATTGTTATTTTAGTAGATATTATATTTAAGGGTTGATATATAAAACAATCATTAATATTGTGGTATTATCTGGAATGTAGAAAGTTTCGGAAGTATGGTGGTATGTCGAGGAAGGAAACTCGGCACGTAGAAAGGAAGGAAACGGGGGCGTTGAAAAGGCAACGGACGGGCGGGCAGTCGAAGGGGTGAGTTATACCCTTTTACCGCCGTATATATCGCAGTTCTCTCGCTGAATTTCAAGTAGTATTTACATTGATGCCATTCCACACCCCCAACTATCCGAATTTTGTTAAGGGTTGAAGTTCAGAGTTTTCGTCCCAATAAAACACTACTTTCTATCAATATTATCAAATAGTTTATAATTGGTTTTTTTTATCGAAAAATCGTATCAATTGTAAATGTGATAATGGTTCTTTCCGTAAATGCTCCGATTTAACGTAATCGTTTCCATTACCAATTCTAGGACCGATTCCAATGTTCCGGTCGAAACACTTATCGGCCTTATCGTTGAATTGCCTAATAGTTTCGCCCCGGTTCTCTATTTACGATTTAATTTTTCGATTAAGGGCGATTTTAAAGAGACACTGGAACACGATAATCTTGAAAACGGTTGAAAATGCTGAAATGGAGGAGATTATATTTTCCTATTTTGCGTTGGAAATAAAATCATTTCC
>JACDRP010001036.1:0-15158 GCA_013841185.1 Hycleus phaleratus | reverse complement strand
TAAGCAATCTTGTAATTTCGGCAACCATTCAAATTCATCATTGTCGTCAATTTCAATAATACTCGATGGTATTTGTTCGGTTTTCTTACGGATCAAAACTAGAGTTTCATTATCTTGTGGAAATTCCGTTATAATTTCCAAATTTTCCAAATTACTCTTCGAGAAATTACCCGATTCTCGTGTTAAAACAAAACCGTTCGGTTTAATTGCAGAAAAGCATTGTTGTAAAATCTACAAATAATGAAAATCAAAATGATTTTGTTTTGGCATATTAGAAGCCTTACAGTTTGTCTTTGCAATATTTTCGACCCTACTACTAGATGACATTCAGCATCCGGCGCCAATGAGTTGTTATCAACTGTTATTCCTTTTATTTCAATCGAACGTTGTGTTAAAATTGTTAAATTCGGATTAATCATCGGTTGATCGCTTAAAACTTGCAGCATTATAGGTGATAGAATTTGACTATTTTCATCAGTTGATTCATCAATTAATTCGACGATTGTTACACGAACACTAGGTAGATTTTCCAATATAATTTGTAAATTAGCACGAATTGCTTCTTCCAAAGTCAAATTTCGATTGTAATTTGGCACGAATTCGTGTCGTTCTAAAACTGGATCGGCTTGTTGCTTGCGCCTTGAAATTGATGTTGCTTTAAGGCCGTTAATTGTAATACCTCCGGATCTGCAAAATTTCGAAAATCAATGGACTTCTTTCAATAATTTTCATAAATACTTAATAACGCCAATTTCTGGATGGTTATAAACTGGCATATTTTTATCGTTTTCATTTAATTTTGAGATGGCTTGTAAATGTTTTGGAGCATCGATTGTTAAACGTTCTATTCCAGTTGGGACGTAAAGTAATCGGGTATCGCGTTGAAGAATGCTCAATTGAAGCATAATGTCCATGAAGCATACCCAATTATCGAACCATTCAATCGAACCGTATCGGCCGTCTGAAGATGCTTGTTTCATTCGTTTGAAATCATGTCTGAAATCCAAAAATTCTGCCATAAAATCGAACTGTTTTTTAGACAATTTCTGAACTATCCACGAGATCCACTTACCTGTAATGGTAACCGCGAAGTCTCAGTTCTTTGTAAATGTCCTTCTGTTGCATCATTGAATCATTACTCTGTTCTTTCTGAAAGGTAGAATCAGAAATTTGCTCATCATCCAACGAATCAACAAGCCTAGCAGTACCACTAACTAGTACATTTTCATTTTCAACCACCTACAATTTTGCCACGCTTATTTTTGGCATTAATCATAAATTTTCACGTTTTCTACTTACAACAAATCGTCCAGTACTCCTCTGAACATTAACGACAACCTCATATTTGATTTGTTCAACAAGATTTAGAGCACGAATGAAGCGACAATTTTCAAAAATCACACGACTTTCACTGATTGAAACGTCGAATCCTTGTGCTAAATACTTCCAAACGAAGTACAAATAGCCGGTTGCCGGAAAGAGATTACGACCTAAATGATGGCAAATTAAATTTTATACATTTGGCCAAAAATTGGCGATACTAACCGTCAATAATGTGGCCTTTTAGAAAACTCCACTCCTCTTCAGATACGTTAATTTTAAATACTAATTCACCAGCTTTTACAGGTATATTTTCTAAGCGATACACAAACCAATCTTTATCGTGTTGCCAATCGATTAGTGAGGATATTATTGGAGTTCCTGTACTTACAGGAAACTGAATTTTTGGATATAAATTGAGTAGATAGAAATCTTGGCCTTGCAGGTACAAATCGCCTAAAAGCTTCAAGAATTCAACAAGACCACTTTCACCCAGACACGACTCCAACGACACATAATTGATGTATTTACTCGAATATTGGCGTAATTGCCCAACACCAATCTCTAGAAGAATCGAATTCCTTTGCATATAATCGAGGAGTTGGTTTGCAGCACACGAATTTAGACTCTCTAGGAACAATTCTGGAGAGAATTCTATGTTTCGGATCGGCGAAATCCACCGTTGACTTCTAATTTTCCATTGGGGTAAACAATTTTGTAGATTTTCCAACAATTTGAGTTCTGCAAAAATTTGAAGATTAGCAAACTGGAGAAACTTCTGCCTTCTATTCTTACTCCCACTCTCGAAATCTTCAATTTTTCTATATTTTTCCATAAATTGTGCGAAATAATACACCGACAAAAGGGTTTCTTCTAACGTTAGAGCTTTGTCAAAATAGCCACAAAGCAAATCAGTAACTCCACAACCGAAAATTGTAATCGGTTCAAGATTAATTCTGTTAAAAACTTCAATAATTCCAATTTGGACTATAGCAGTGCCTAGGATTTTATTGAAAATGTGATGGCCATTCGTTTGCTTGTTGTCGAAAATTTCCCAAAGTTGCACATTTTTCTCCTTTAATATTTTCTGAATTCTGTAAAATTTCAAATGGAACTCCGGGAAAAATTATTTTGCATCAAACTTACTGTGGTAAAATTTCGGCAAATGGGGGTAGTTGGTTTAAATGGGTTAAAATCACCAACCAATCATCCCCAAAATCGGTAAAAACTAGATTTAAGGGTCCCTTTTGTTGCTTATAAAATTTGCATGAACCATTGTATTCAATACCGTTTTGACTCAGAATTGTATAGCCACGATACATATGTCCTGATAGATTTTCCCTAAAATTTTATTGCAAGCAATTTTTTTTTTAAAGACTTATCGAAACTTGTAAATTACCGGAAAATGTTGTGATACAAAGCAAAATATTCAAGATTATTTTTAGATTTTTGCAAATCCTCCAAATGGGAGTTTACAGATTTTTCCGTACGTCCGCTACAACAAATGAGTCTCGGCAAATTATCTTTAGGTAGATTTCTACCTTTTCGCTTAGTACAATCCAATAAAATATGACAATTAGCACCACCAAAACCAAACGTACTGACCCCTAAAATTTTGCAAAATATTACCGATTTTTTTTAAATTAACTCAAAAATTTAACACCTATGATTCTATTATCATCATCATCTAACGGTGTATTTTCCGTAACAACTTTGACCTTATTTTTGGCAAATATCTCCACATCTTGTCTTGGTGTTTTGAAATTGATATTCGGCAAAATAATATCGTTTTCAGTACCTGCTAGTATTTTAATGATCGAAACTAAACCGGCTGCCGGTTCAGTATGGCCAATATTCGATTTAACCGAACCGATCAATAATTGTCGTTGGCGATTCTTACAAAATACCTCATCGATAACGTTCAATTCAACTGGATCACCGACTGCTGTACCCGTTCCATGTGCTTCCAAATACGTCAAATTATTCGGATTAATTTGGGCTTCTTGATAGACTTCTTTTAATAGTTTCACTTGTTGTTCAGCCGATGGGAAGGTTATGCTTTGTGGCTTATAGCCATCCACATTGGTCTTCGAATGGATGACTTTAGCATAGATACGTTTGGAATTTTTCGATTTTTGTAACAATAAAACTGCAATACTTTCCGAACGTGCATAGCCATCGGCACGTTCATCGAAAACTTTACAATTACCATCCATACTAACTATGCCTAAACGTTTAAATTGTATGGTATAGTAAGGATTTAAACATAAATTTGTACCAGCAACAATAGCATTATCACAAGCACCAAATCGGATCGCTTTATAAGCATGCTCTAGAGCGAATGCTGAACTACTACAAGCCGTGTCGAGGTTGTGCGATGGGCCTTTCAATTTCAAAAAGTAACTAATCCGATTTGCCAGCATTGAGCGAATTAATCTGAAAATTTCAAGGGGTTTTAAGGCTGAGTTACAAGAAAACTGTAGGTACTATAATTTCCAAAAAATCACCAGAGGCTAATATTAGGGTAAATCTATACAGTTTTTGAGCAAAAGTGGAGAAACTTTGTAAAATCATTTTTCTCTCGAAAGCTCTTTAGTAAATTTGGCAAAAATTTTGCTAGCACTTTTAACTAGCTCCTCATGGACTTTTTTGGTTGAATTTGTACGGAAATTGCGCAATTGTGACACCATCATGTTCTTAACACCTCAAATTACCACTAAATGGCGCAACTGGAAGGCTACAGCTTCGACTAAAATCTGCTTCAACTTTGGCCCACCCTTTGAAGCTACTATAGCCCCAATACAGTCCAACTTACCCAGTCACTGGGAAATATTGCGGATTTAATTTCTGCATAAACCACGCCGTTTCACTTTCCGACAAACAACTACCAACAAATACCCCAGTTTTCGTCCCTTCTAAATCTTTCGGATTCAAACCAGCATCAATTATCGCCTCAATTGTACATTCCAATACTAATCGTAATTGTGGATCCATTGCGTGTGCTTGTCGATGATGTACACCAAAATAACCAGCATCGAATTTTTCAATATCGAATAATTTACCACCACGTTTCGGTACTTCCGGATGATTGATGGACCATCGACGTTCATCGTCTGTTATTAAATTGACTCCATTTTGGAGATTTTCACGGAAGTGCTGGATGTTGTACGAATCGGGGAACATTCCAGACATCCCTCAAATAAAAAAGGATAACTTTATAGAAAAAATAAATAAAATAAACAAGGGTGATTTACCGGTTATAACGACATCTTCACCCTCGGGTGGGTTGCACAAGTAGTGCAACTTTGTTGTATCGAATTCGGTGGGCATTTTGTTCATCAATTTGAAAACGGGGGCCGTAAATTATCACAAACAATATTTAAATGTTTTCCGTTATTATTATCACCTGTGTATTTATAAGGAGTTTTATTATTTTATTATTCATTAAGCAAATTTCAATAACAATAGATTTTTCTGCATGGGTCATGTCACCAATTTTGCGTAAACGTAAATTAAGGGATGAATAAATTGCATTAATGCATTTAGAGTGCTATTATATTGCACTTTATGCACAGAACAATGCATTTAACCTATTTGCATCAGGAAATGTGGTCAAGGCTATTTTAATGATACTGTTCATATTTTAAAACAATTCTAATACATTCTAAATTTTCCATTAACATCAAACAAAATGAATATAATTTTATTAATTTTCGATAGATTTCCATCCGTTATTTCCTATTTCTTCAAACTACAATTTTCCTGTTAGATTTCCTTTATTCAACGGTTATTATCCATACAAATTCTATATTTAGATAGAGCTCCACAATTCTCGTAACAAACTCGGAATGGCATCTGTGGGGCAGTATTTTGGCCAACTTTAGAAAAAAATCGATATAGTGAGCTATTTTTGATGTTTGATTGTTCATTTGACCCACAGTGGTATTCTGTAAATTTTTAATGTTTGGTTACCGTAACAATGCTTGAATAACCTGATTATATTTATCTCTTTTCAATCATACATCTGATGGAATTGTAGAGAGTGAGAAGAAGCTCTGTTCCAAGTCAAAATCACCAAAAAGTAAACTACTATTCTGTTTCTTTACTTTTTTTGATTGAAGTCAACCGCTCAAATAATTCAAGATTTGTATTAGAAAACTGGGCCACTGTAGCGAAAATTGTCCACATTGGTTTCCTGATGTCATTTCAAAAAGTCAAAATATCAAAACCGATGAACTGATTCTTGAGAAAGGTTTTGATAATTTTGAGTTTCTCTTAACCTTCGCATAATGTTGACCTGTTATTTTTTGTTTGTTTCTAAAGTTGATGAATATCCATTAAAAATTAGAAATTAAAGGTCGATACACAATTATTTGCTTTATTTTGTTTATTTTTATTTTTTTTCGTATTGAAGATTGAAGACATATTTTGGGCTTTTCTGTTAGTATTTCTAAACTATTGTTCCTAATTTCTAGTTGATATTCATAGTATGTCAAAACAGAACAATCAGTTGTCTAGAAATGTACATTTCGGTCCATAATTTATTAACTGTGACCCAATATTTGGACAGCCCTTAAGAAAAAGTGTCCATAAGGTCATATTTAGTAAAACCTTAGGAAATGACTCAAGGAAACTCATCCAAAAATTGGTCAAAATTCATGTTCGACATACATATAAGCGGAAATTTTCGTCAACTTGAAGGTAATAAGTCCAAGGTTCCATTATACGCAACAAAAATCTATTGTTCTTTTTAAATTGTTGGACTGTAATGAATATTGATAGATAGATTTGGAAATTACTTATAAATCCAAAAATTTTCTTAAAACATCTAGTCCTCATCAATCTTGTTAGCTTACACTGTGAAAAATTGGGGGAATAGTTTTGCTTTCTATTAATTTATAAGTCTAAGGGTTGTTAGTTAATTTTAAGTTTTGAGCAGTTGGTCAAAATTTTGGACATTTAGTTTTATAAGTATTAGGGGAAAAATTAAATTAATAAAATGTCAACTAAACAATACCTATGTGATCCACCAGTTGGCGAGGAAATTGTCATTTCGGGTAAATTACAAAACGTTGAAAAAAAAGTGTTCCTTTTGTAATTTGTCACAATTCCTAGGTATGGCTGGTGTCCTACCGGAATCATCAAATATTCGCCATTTTCGCGATAATCTCTACAATAAAATCAACATGATCACCAATGATGACCGGCGATGGTCATCGAATCATCCGGAAATACCGAATTATAGTGGCAAAATTTTCGATATTGAAAAATTCGATGCCGGTTATTTCGGTGTACATTATCGACAAGCACACGCAATGGATCCTCAGTTGCGTGTACTTTTTGAACGAGCAGTGGAAGCAATTATCGATGCTGGTTTACATCCCAAAGAGTTAGAAGATACCAAAACGGGGGTGTTTATTGGTAGTTGTTATTCTGAATCGGAAGTTACATGGTTTTTGGAACGATTATTTCCACAATATTACCAAATAACTGGGTAAAGTAGCTCAGTAGGGCAGTCACAAAGTAATAACTTCAAAATTTACAGAATTGCTCGATCTATGCTAGCAAATCGAATAAGTTATGCTTTAAAACTGACTGGACCTTCTTACAATATCGATGTAGCTTGCAGTAGTGGTGCGTTTGCTTTAGAGCATGCTTTCCGATCTTTACGTAATGGGCATTGTGAAAATGCTATCGTTGGTGGTGTTAACCTCTGTTTACACCCTTATGTAAGTTTACAATTTAAACGTCTCGGTATTTTGAGTATGGACGGTAAATGTAAAGTTTTCGATGAACGTGCCGACGGTTATGCCCGATCCGAAGCTGCAGTCGTTCTGTTCTTACAAAAAGCCCAAAATTCAAAACGTATCTATGCCAAAATCATCCACTCGAAAATCAATACGGACGGTTATAAGCCGCAAAGTGTCACATTTCCGTCAGCCAAAGGTCAAGGTGAATTATTACAAGAGATATATGATGAAGCCCAATTAACACCAGATTGTTTGTGTTATTTGGAAGCCCATGGGACTGGTACCAGTGTTGGTGATCCAGAAGAATTAGAAGCTATCAATAATGTGTTTTGTAAACAACGCCAACAACAATTATTAGTCGGATCGGTTAAATCAAATATTGGCCATAGTGAGCCGGTTTCAGGTCTAGCTTCAATTGTTAAAGTCCTAGCAGGTGCTGAAATTGATGTAATTTTGCCAAATGTTAATTTTGAAACACCACGAAAAGGTGCTAAGGCTTTAGAAACGAACAAGCTAAAAGTTGTAACAGAAGTTACACGATTACCTGAAACTGAAAGGATAATTGGTGTAAATAGTTTTGGGTTTGGTGGTGCAAATTGCCATACGATTTTAGACTGTACCAAACAAATCAATCGAAAACCAGAAAATGACCGATTACCTCGTTTGATTTGTGTTAGTGGACGTATCGAAAAATCAATCCATACCATTTTAGATGATATAAATCTCAATTTCAATCCTGAATATATAGCGCTCTACCATAATATTTTCAGGTGAGTTCAAAATAGTACCGAAATGTTGCAAAAAATTTTGCCCACGGTAAGGAAACAAATATAATAAAAATTATTCCAGTAAAAACTTTCCTGAGCATTTCTATCGTGGCTATTCGATTTTGACATCTCATGAGGAGATGTTCCGTTCTTTCCAACGCTACAAACAACAAAACAAACCGTTACATTTATTGTTTACCGACTTTGGGGATGATTGGTTGAAGATTTTTGAAAGTCTGAATCAACTACCGGTCTTTGCTGAAGTACAACAAAAGTCAGTTCAATAACTCTTTGAAGATTTTTACCAAAAATTTAATATTAATTTACAGAATTCAGGAAATATTGATAAATAAAGGCATGAAATTGCCAAAATCTTCAGACGACAGTAAAACCAGTAATGTTTTTTTGAAAGTCTTCGGTACTGGTCTTGTACAAATAGGTCTCGCTGAAATCTTCAAACGTATCAAACTACAACCAGCTACGATTTTTGGTTGTGGTATTGCTGATTTCATTTCTGGTTATTTTGATGGAGCCTTAACATTGGAAGAAACAATTTTGCCCATTTATTATTTAGCACAGTTGACGGAAAAATGCAAAAGATCAGAAGAATTCAACATTTACAGTAAATAAATTAGTACAAAATTTAAATGAAGCACAACAATTTGTAAATTTCAGAACATGAATTACTGAAAAATCTACAACAAGTCTTACCTCAAGCAAAGAAAAGAAGTCAAAAATGGATTTCCCCAATTCAAAATCCCCAATTTTCAGCTGAATTATTTGTTCAAAGTCTAAATTCGTGTTCTGCAAATCATTTCTTTGATTATATAAAAAATGATGGAATTCTATTGGAAGTCGGTTTAGGCCAATTGATCGATTATTTCAACCATCATATCGCCTATCTTTCATTAAAATCATGCGATAATGAAAATAGTCTAGTTGGATTTTTGAAAATTTTGGGCAATTTATTTCAAATGGGCCAAAACTTGGACTTACTAGAATTGTATCCAAAAATTCAATTTCCTGTAAGTACTGGCACACCAAATATATCCTCATTGATACAGTGGTACCATAACGATGATTGGTTCGTTACGAAATATGTTGAAGATCGTGTTACAGATACCGGGGACATAAAGTTTCATCTTAATGTCAAAGAGAAAGAGTGGAGCTTTTTGATGGGGCATCTAATCGATGGTTTGGCAAAAAATTTTGGCATAGCTAAGGAATGATAAATTTGCATTTTAGGTCGTTATCTTTTGCCGGCAACTGGTTATTTGTATTTTGTTTGGGTGTCTGTAGTACAACAGCATAGTTTTGTTATTGAAGATAGTCGAGTTGTTTTCGAAAATTGTCGTTTCATTCGTGCTTTGAATCTGTTAGAAAAAGATTATTTAGAAATTGTGGTGAATGTTAATGTGGGGGATGGACATTTTTCTGTAAGTCTTTGTACAAATGCTTCATTTTATCTTCGTTTCTAGGCTTTTTCTATTCATATTTAGGTTTCCGAAAGTGGTAATCTACTAGTTACAGGGAGTGTCTATTTAGTTGATCATACAGATGAAGAATTAACTCTTCCAATTATCACGGTGAAGAAAAATGAAACTACAATGTTGAATCAAAAAGATTTTTACAAAGAGTTACGTTTGCGCGGTTACCAATACCGGTAATGTCATAATTTTGGTATCGTTCGCTCTTAGACTAAATGCAAATTTTGTGTCTTAGTGATAATTTTAAGAAAGTCCAAGAAATTTCTTTAGATGCCCAATACGGCTCGATTGAATGGGATCAAAACTGGATATGCTTCATGGATAATATGCTTCAATTGAGCATCATGCAGCATGATACACGATATCTTTACGTACCGATCGGCATTCGACGTATAGTTATCGATGCCCCTAAACACCTTCAAATAATGAAGAGCATCAATGAAGAAAAAATCAATGCACCAGTCTATTATTTGCCTGAAAGTCAACTTATTAAATCCGGTGGTATTGAAATTTCTGGTTTGAATGCTATGTCGATTCCAACTAGACGACAACGAGGCTTACCGGTTTTGGAATGTTATGAATTCGTGCCAAATTACAGTCAAAAGTTGACAATTCATGAAGCAATCCGGGTGAATTTACAGTTGATTTTAGAGAATCTTCCAGCAGTTTGTGTCAAAACTGTTGAATTAATCGATGAAGCTACAATTGAAGAGAGTGAAATTATTTCGTCGATCATTTTGGAAGTTTTGGGCGATCTCCCAATGGTTAGCCCAAATATTACAATCTTATCCAAGAATCCGATTGAAATCAATGGAGTCACGGTGGAGGATAAATTGTTACCATCCGAAGCTGATTGCCATTTGGTAGTAGGCTCAAAGCTTTTGCAAAGGAAACCAGTAAGACTTCAGCTTTGAAGAAAATCAAATTTTGGTTCAAAATTCCCAATTTTAGATTTTAGACAAATGCTTAACTGCAATCAAAGCCACTGGTTTTATCTTATCACGGGAGACTTGTGAATTCACAGCAGATTTGGAAGATTTTGAAGTGCTGACAAGCTTCCGGCAAGATAATGAAACTTTGATTTTGCTTCGTAAAAAAATGGAATTGAAACAACCGACAATAATCGAAATTGAAGAAGATGAGAATCAGTTCCAATGGTTACCAAAATTACAAGAATCCCTGAGCAGAAATGAAGAGGTTATCTTAGTAGCCCAAAATGAATCCACTAATGGCATTTTAGGTTTAACGAATTGTCTACGTAGGGAGCCATCAGGAACTAGTGTCAGATGTTTCTTTATTGTCGATTCTGAAAATCCAAAATTTGATTTAGATGATCCTTTCTATAAGGAACAATTTGCCAAGAATTTGGCCATAAACGTATTGAAAGGTTCCCAATGGGGAACTTATCGGCATTTCTTACTTGATGCGAACAGAAGTGTGGAAAAGCAGCATTGTTTCTGTAACAATCTTACAAGAGGTGATTTAACAACATTGAGATGGTTGGAAGGGCCTTTATGGCATGAGTGTAAACCTGAAGATGGTACGGAACTGGTATATGTAAGTGTCATTTTTTAATGTACTTTTTGGTGAATTTGATCGACACCTGTAGCTTTGAACATTAATCAAAGCTCGTCCAAATAAGTACCAATAACATTCTCTAAACTGTGTACTATTATAGTTTGACTTTTAAATTTCAGGTCTACTACTCGGGTCTAAATTTCAGAGACGTTATGTTAGCAACGGGCAAAATTAATGCAGACGTTGTAAGTACTGATCGTACTCAACAACAATGCGTGCAAGGTTTTGAATTCGTTGGACGTACATTAGAGTACTTTCTCTTCTATGCTCGAAAAATATTCCTTTTGTAAAAATTTAATTTTCAGTGGTCGTCGTGTCGTTGGCTCTATAATGTCGGGTGCTATGTCTACAATGGTACTTGCTGATAAAAACCTAATTTTAACAGTACCTGATGATTGGTCAATGGAAGACGCTGCCACTGTAAGTGTTGTTTATGAAACTGTTGTATGGGCTTTGCTACGTGTAGGTCAAATTCAAAGGAAACAAACCATTTTGATCCACGCCGGAGCTGGTGGTATTGGATTTGCTGCAATTTCAGTTGCTCTATATTTCGGTTGTAAAGTTTTCACAACTGTTGGTTCTGAAGAGAAACGTGAATTCATCAAAAAACGTTTCCCTCAAATCAAAGGTAAAAATGAGCAAAATTGTTAAGTACTGAGGTAAATCTTGGTACCTTTTCTGAGTAGATCACCATATAGGCAATTCGAGAGACACCACTTTCGAGCAGATGATCCACAAACAAACCAAAGGTCGTGGTGTTGATTTCGTTCTAAATTCTTTAGCTGATGAAAAATTAATGGCATCGGTACGTTGTTTGGCACGAGGCGGGAAATTTTTAGAAATTGGCAAATTCGATTTAGCCAACGATACAAGATTACAATTACTACTATTGAAAAAAGAGGCAAGTTTTCATGGTATTATGTTGGATGCTCTATTCAATGCACCACCAAAATTCAAATTGGAATTCATCAAATTCATGCAACAATGTATTGAATCAAAAATTATTCAACCATTGCCGAGAACGATCTTCAAAATGAGTGAAATTGAGGAAGCATATCGTTATTTAGCCACAGGTAAACATATCGGAAAGGTTTTGATTCAAATACGTGAAGAAGAGAAAAATGATAAGCATGCAGTACCAATACCTACAATGAATAAATGCCTTCAAAGGTATCTGTGCGATCCTGAAAAAGTTTATATAATTATCGGAGGATTAGGTGGGTTTGGTTTAGAACTTACCGATTGGCTCATCCTGAGAGGTGCCCGAAAATTGGTGTTAACATCCCGTAATGGTATCAAAACTGGATATCAAGCTTATCGAATTAAGTAAATTTTGCCAAACCTGCGAGCTACTGAGTGTTAAAACTAGATTTTGTTTAGATTATGGAAGTCGTATTGTGCTACCATCAGAATATCAACAGCAGATATTACAATCAAAGAAGGCTGTGAATCATTATTCGAAGATGCCAAAAATTTAGGCCCAATTGACGCAATCTTCAATTTAGCGGTAATTCTACAAGATTGTCTTTTGGAAAACCAAAATGTGGAAAAATTCCAAACATCATTCGGGCCGAAAGCTGTAGCGACAAAACATTTGGACGAAACTTCCAGGAGATTATGTCCAAATTTACGGTAAGTTTGATAAAGAAGTGCAAGAGTTTTTGTTGATTTTGGGCGAGGATTTAGGGATTTTGTTGTCTTCTCATCGGTGTCTTGTGGACGTGGCAATGGCGGTCAAACAAATTACGGTATGGCAAATTCTGTTATGGAACGTATTTGTGAGCGAAGACGGAAGGACGGTTTGTGCGGTTTGGCGATACAATGGGGAGCTGTTGGAGATGTAATTTTGTTAATTTTGCTGAAATTTTCAAAAATTTTAGTTTGATTTTTGTATAAAAGGTTGGCTTGGTGGCCGATATGCAAGAGAATCATATGGAATTAGAAATAGGTGGTACCTTACAACAAAAAATTACAAATTGTTTGCAAGTCTTGGATACTCTCCTAACACAACCGCATCCAATTGTGGCCAGTATGATTGTTGCCGAAAAGAGGCGAGGAGGTCACAGTGGAGCTACTATGGTAGAAGTTGTTGCTAATATTATCGGTAATTTCATCTTTTTCCCCCAATTTTATCCAGCGGCAAAAATTTTACAAACTTTTAGGCATAAGCAATGTAAACACAGTCAGTCGGCATGCAACTCTACCCGAACTGGGTATGGATTCAATGAGTGCTGTTGAAATTAAACAAACATTAGAGCGAGATTTTGACGTATTTTTATCCCCGAATGATTTAAGAACGTTAACTTTTGCCCAATTGGAGGAGCTTCAAGAGGATAAAAGTGCCAATCAAGATACAGATTTGAAAGCTTTCCAATTACTTCTAGGCCGTATTGGGGAAGAAGCAATGGCAAAAGAACCAATTATTTCATTACCGAGTAAAATCACCAGTGATTGCCAGAGTAAAAAGGTTATTCTATTTCCAGGCTTAGAAGGTTCGGCTGAATATTTAACGAAACTAACGCAAAATTTGGAAATTCAAGCGAAATGTTTACAGTATTCATACGAAAAGCTAGAAGGATCTTTCACAGAAATGGCTCAAAGTTATTTGCCTGTAATTTGCATAGTTTTAACAATTTGTCCAAAATTTTAGCATTAATTTTTCAGTTGATTAAAACTTTGGTAAATAGAGATGAGAAATTCGCTTTTATTGCTCATTCGTATGGAACGATAATTGCGTTAGAAGTGGCAAGTATTTTGGAACAAGAAGGTTGGCATGGTCAACTGATTCTAATCGACGGTTCGCCAGAATTATTAACATCAATGCTTAGAAAATCAGTTGATGTTGATAACGATGCAATTCTCCAAACTTTTATCGTTTGCCAATTGATGAACGTTTATTATTCTCGTGAAATTGTCGATCAAAATCAGGTAAGTTTCGATTTTTAAACTATTTAACTTCTACCAAATCGTTGGTTTTGTTAGGAAAAACTTTTGAAATGTTCTTCATTAGAAGAACGCATGGTAATCTTTGAAGCAGTTTCACCGAAAGAGATCACACATTCGACTGCATATTTGAAACAGTTATTGAGGGCGTTCTATAATCGTTTGAAGGTTTTATCGAATTATAAGCCGGCATTTAAGAAAATCGCCGCTGAGGTTAAATTGATGAGGCCAACTGAGAAGACATTCAAGGATTCGAAAGAGGATCTTGGACTAGCAGAGCTGTGTGAAAAGGAAATTTCGATTGAAACCTACGAAGGGAATCATGTGACAATTTTGGAAAATCAACAAATGGCCGAGTCTATCAATAAACAACTGTTAGAGCGTGAAAATGACTCGTAGTCAAATCATTGATTGATAATTTTTGAAAATAAAGTACAACAGTTTCAGTACCTCAGGAACATCTCATTTTATCCTGTGATTCCTCTCCAAAAGTAATTAGTTAAACGGCTCCCGTCTTGTTTCTTTACTTTCTTGTCGAAACCATAGTGATTGTGGGTGGAAAATCCATTGACATCTATTTATATTAGGAAATAGGGCCACTGTGACGAAAATTTACATTATGTCATTTCAAAAAAATCAAAATTTCTAGATTTAAAATATCAAAAACGAGGAAAGAGAAATTAAAAGGACGACACAAAGTTCTTTTATTTACTCTTCTTTTTTTCCCTATCGGAGGTATATTTTGGACCTTTCTGTTGCTATTTCAGGAAAGTGGGTAATTATTAATAAACTTCTCAATTTGATTTGAATTTTCTGGTCCATATTTTCACTTGCATTTCAAATTTTTAATTGATATTCATAAAACGCAAAAAATGAACAATGGGTTTTCTAAAATTACACAATTGGCCAATAGAATTCCATAAATTAGAGTTGATTTTTGCAACTTTGTAACAATCAAGTTGATGAAAGTCCATAAAATTTTGTACATTGGATTCTAATTGGAAAATTTCGACCCTCTGACCTAAATTCATGAAAGTAACAAGTGCAACAATGTGCATAATAAAAATCTATTGTTCTTTTAATTTGCTAGATTCTAATGAATATTGATAGATTTTGGGATTGCATATAAACCAAAAAATTTTGCCAGCATATCAAGGACTAACTCAATCTATTTTCGAATTATTTTGTCTTCTGTTAGTTTGTAAGCACAAGGGTTGTTTTAATTTAGATTGAACTTGGGAATTTTGATTGTGTGTGTTGGAGAAAAATCCAAACAAAGCCATACATCTGTGATCAATTAATGGCATTTTAGG
>JACDRP010001035.1:0-15176 GCA_013841185.1 Hycleus phaleratus | reverse complement strand
AAAGTCATAGGCTACTGCGATGAGGAATAGCATGGCACACATGATATATATTGATTAATTAACAGATCAAATATTACTGGTTGCCTATTGTAAATCTAGTGGTGTGGGTAATATGCCGATTTATTGCCAAATTATATAAAGCGCGAAAATTCAAATAAATGTCAAAACAATGCTACCAATTTAAGGATGTAAATTTCACTATACAATTCTATATAGTTGTTTTTTTGTGTAATTAAGTTGATAGGTGATTGGAAATTTTCCAGCACTATCTAGATTTGCAATATTGCAACAAATTTTAATTTATAGGTTATGAATTTAATAAATTCGTTTACTTCAATATTTGTATTAAATCTGGCATCGTTGAAATTTAGTGCCTACCTAGTGAAATTGTAGATGGCGCTAATATAGATGGCGGGAAATTTGCAAATACAATTCAAATTTAATCAATGTATTGATCAAATACAAAATAAAAGAGTGCAGTCTTCTCTTCAATTTAATCTACAAAATTTGTTTATTGATACTGTTATCATCACTATTATTGTAATTAAAACAAATTTAATTCTAATTATCACACGTTTCTTGATTAATTTAGAAAATTCTTATTTATCAAATCAAGTAGCATCAAACAACATTGTTGTTGAGTAGTTTCTCTTGTTTCTCTTGTTGTTGTTGTTGTTGTCGTTGTTGTTTCCTTTTAACACTACCAATATAGAAGTTGTTGTATTTGAAATATTCTTGAATATCTCTCAATTTAACACCGTGCGTTTCCGGTAATAAAACAAACGAATAAACTAGACCGACTAGTGAGATTACAGCAAAGAACCATTGTAGGCCGGCAACACCATTGAACGAATCCTTCAATAAATTATAATTTTGTATCGATATAAACATGAAAAAATACGCCGAACTATAAACAATACTATGGGCCAAACCACGTATTTCAATCGGAAATAATTCGGCCGTCATCGTCCACGGTATCGATAATAAACCAACCATTGAGGTGATAACATACAATAAAATGGCAACAATCGGTATCCAATACAATTTCGTTATATCGTTCTGTATCCAATAGGTGTACAGGCCGGATATGAACATACATACAGCCATGGCGCCGCTACCAAAAATTATCAATGTACGTCGACAGAATCTACGCAACATATATGTATTTACAATTGACATAAAAAAACGTACACCACCAATTAAAATCGACGCAAAATATGGATCAATATTGCTGCCTACTTCCTAGAGAATTTTCCATATAAATTAATGGAAAAACAGAGAAAAAACGGAAAATTTAATATTTCAATTGTTATAAAAAAAACAAAGTTAACACTGAAACAAATGCATACTTCAAATAACAAAAACAAACAGAATAGGCGCCATCTTGGCGATTCAACCAATCATAATCAAGACAATTGGCGCCATATTGGTGATTTAACCAATTACAACACATAAAATTAGCGCCATTATTTGAAGATCAACAACTAGGTGCCATTTTCGTAATATCATTCGAATTGAACCAATCATAATCAAGACAATTGGCATTATTATTTAAATTAGACGCCATATTGTTGATTTAACCAATTACAACACAATAAAATTGGCGCCACTATTTGAAGATCAATTAGGCGCCATTTTCGTGTCATTCGAAATGAACCAATTATAATCAATACAATTGGCGCCTTTGTTTGAAAATTTAACAACCGATTTCGGTGTCTATTCTCTTTGTTTTATTTGAAACAAAAAAAAATGATTAAATGATTGATTAATTAAAGGTATGACTCACCTGGAAGAATGTTATCGAATAGAATAAAGTGATATAGATGCCGGAGAATTGTTGGAAAATAAATAAACCCAATAATAATAATAATGGTTTATATCCGGTAGGTTTAAGGAATTCTCTAAATTTACTACGGAAGCCTTTGTGTTGTTCATTCGCTTGTTTCTTCTCATTAAACTCCTTTATCAATAACGCTAAATGTAATTCGGCGAATGTTTCCGACTAGAAAATTAGAATCGATAAAAAAATCCGTTAAATTGACCTATTTTTTAATTTGCACACTAGTGTGGAAAAGTAGAATTTACCTTATTTTCCGGTTGTGGTTGGTATTTATTGAACCAAATCAATGAATTCTTAGCTTGTTCGTTACGTTGTTTCGTTACTAACCAGGCTGGACTTTCCGGTATTAAAAATAATAATAAAAATGGTATAATTGCGTAAATATTACACAACCAGGCTACCATGCGCCAATCCATCAACCAACCTTGTAAATACGCCAAAACAAAACCTGTAACAAAGTTGGCTATTAATTTGTCATTTATTGACAATCGAATCAAGCTACAACACTAATGTTACTAGAACCATGGCCAACTATTATAAAATCAAAGTGGGCTATAATAGAATCGGCCATGGCTTCAATTATTTAGTGTTGTAGACCATGTTCACACTTTATATTTGATGAATCAAGTTACGACATCCTAGCCGGTAAACTAGAAAATAATTAAATTTTTACTCTCATAGCCCACTTATTTATTCTTTTATAATTATGATGACATAAGTGTGCGTAATCATTGTTTGTTTATCGTAAATTACAATCAAGTTAGCATTGGCAATTATCATTAAAAATATGTTAGAATAAAACAAACAAATGAATTCCGAAAACAAAAAAAAATACATAAACGATAATAATGATTAAGGACAAATGATTCAATTTAACCTTTGATCGAAGATTCATTGTATTCCTCCTCATTGCTATTATTATTATTATTATTAAAGCGATTTATAAGCATAATTGTATTGTCCGACTAGTTTAAGGTTAGAAAATTATAACCTTAAAATTTCCAAAAATAACCTCCAAATTATACAGATTATATTAAATAATTGTATTGAAATATATTCGTATGATTCATCCCTTGATTTACACGGTAGACATGTTTAACAATAAATCGTAGAAAACGAAATACAAATAAAAATAGCCTACTACAATTTATGTACATACAAATATGTGTATATTTTAATAAGTCATCCCTTGATTTACACGTTGGATACGTTTTATAACAAATCGTACGAATTGAACACGATTTTATTGCTCAAAGTTGGCTGTGTTTTTGATTATAACGGTAATCTTCATAGTTTACTCAATAAATGAAAATCACAGCCGACTATGTTTTGAATTATCGTCAATTTTTAAAAAAGCCNGGCTGTGTTTTTGATTATAACGGTAATCTTCATAGTTTACTCAATAAATGAAAATCACAGCCGACTATGTTTTGAATTATCGTCAATTTTTAAAAAAGCCAGTGGCGTAGCATATATAAACACACAGTTGGCTGTGCTTTTGGTTATGACGTAATTTTGTTCATTAATGAAGATAACAGTCGACTATGTTTTGAAATATTGCTAATAAAAATTTTAAAGTCAGTGGCGTAACATACCTAAGATTATCCCAGTTAGCTGTGCTTTTGATTATGACGCAATTTTGTTCATTAATAAAAATCACAGCCTACTATATTTTAAATTATTGCTAAAATTAAAAAAAATCCAGTGGCGTGCCTCTGATTATGACGTAGTTGGGTTCATAAATGAAAATCACAGCCGACTATGTTTTGAATAATTGTTAATTTTTAAAAAACCCAGTGGCGTAACATACCTAAGATTATCCCAGTCGGCTATGCCTTTGATTATGACGTAATTTTGTTCATTAATAAAAATCACAGCCGACTATATTTTGAATTATAGTTTAAAATTTAAAAAAAAAAACAGTGGCGTAACATACCTAACGACGTATAAGCTGGTGCAAATGAAATTAATGATCCTCTCATATCGGCACGTGCAATTTCTGTAATATAAACCATAGCCGGACTTGTACCCCAAGCTAAAATTAATCAAATTCCAATTGAACAAATAAATAATCGAAAAGAAAATTATTACCAGCTGCAAATCCAGTAATTATCCGGCCGATAATTAACGCCAAAATATTCTGTGCTGTTGCTATAATTATCCAACCGATAACGCCCGGTATCATGGCCAATTTGATTGTATTTAAACGTCCATAATGGTCCATTAACAGGCCACATAGCATACCACTTACCGGTATTGTTATTGTGATAACACTTGCTATAATCAACAAGAAAAAAGAGAGAGGTTAAATTTTTGAGGTTAGAATTTCGAAAATTCTCTACCAATCCAATTGCCCTGTTCCCTTGTTATCTTCAAATCGGATTGGTCATCGTTCAGTTGTGGTAATAAAATGGCCGAATAAGCCAATGAGATTCCAACAACTATATGAAATAATGCCGCAATTGATGATGCCATTATCTAAAAAAATAAAATAAACAAAAAAAAATAAAAAAACAAATGATAACAATAGACATACTTGTGGTAATAAAGTTTTAAATGCTCTGCCTTCATAATGACTCAGCGATATTGTACTGCATAGAATCTCCTGAAATTCAGCATCACGTTTTCTCTCCTTTTCTATTGCTTTATTAGTCTCCAAAATGCTATTTTTTCGGAAAAAAACCATTTTTACAACGAAAAACACCAGTTTCACCAACAACAGTTAAACTAACTCACAGTTAACTAACACAATACAACCACAATTGTGTTGTTTTATATCAATTCAAATAATGTTAGGTTAGTTTAACTGTTATATAATTTTAACCGACAGTTAATTAATTGTCAAAACAACAGTTTAATTTATTTACAATTAATCTTAATATTGGAATTCCACCAATTCGTGTTAAATTTAACGAAGCGTTGTAATTAAGAATTAATTAAAATTATTAAACGAAAATTAACCATTGGTTTAAATTTAACTGTTTATTCAACAACTGTTAAATATTAACAATTGTTAAACAAACTGGCATTTAATTTAACCATCAGTTAAATTGAGTAATGGAATATTTTAAACAGTTTCATCAACATCAATTAAATTTCGATTATTTAATGATTATCTAATTTGGGTTTCATCAATCTTACTTAAATTAACCTATAATTAAATTTATATTAGTAAACATAGCTAAAAATAAGTAAATTTATGTTAATTTTTTGAAATTTAACCTCAATTTAGCTAAATTGTATCAGTAGTTAAATTAACTACAAGTTAAATTTAACATTGGATTTCTTCTTTTAATTGGTCAATTAATAATAATTGGAATAAATCGAATATTAATTAAACTGACATTTAAAATGTTACAATTTCACCAATATCAGTTAAATTTAACTCGTTTCTATTTAATTTAAATAAATTGATCTAAATAACCAAGAATCAATTGACAGATAAACTAACAAGTTGTTAAATTTGATGTTCTATTGTTAATGAAAAAAAAATGATTGTAATTAGATAACTATCGGTTAAATATTTTCAAGGTTATCTAGACAATTTTATCAATATCGATAGAAATTAACCGTTAAATTAAATTGAATTTAGATTATTACGATAATTTAACTGACAATGGTGAAATTCGAATTGTTCATTATCTAAATACAATCAATTCAATTGATAACCGGTTAATTATCGAGGATTAGTTAAATAATCCAATTTTAGATAAAATCTAACGCTTAGTTAAACTAACGATTTGTTAAATTGAAATACAATGTTTAAATAAAATTAACTGTAGATTTAATTAAAGAACAAATGAATTAAATTTGATAAAGGGGGGGTTTATTACTATTTCAAGGATAAATTTCCGACTGATTTGTGAAATTAAAACATCGAAAAATCAAAGTAAACTAATCAATAGTTAAATTAATTGTTGGTTAAATTTTACAAATTTGCGATTTATAATAGAAAGTTGGCGGTTATTTCTACTGTTACAATTTAAATAAAAGAATGATTCATCAAGATTGGTTAAAATTAACTTGTTGATAAAATAGTGAAACTGCAATTTAATTAAACTGTCGGTTTAAATTTAACTGCAAGTTAACAAACAGACAAATAAACGCCTAATTTGAATAAAAATTAAATTAAAATTACAAAATTGAAACAATTGAATTGTACTTACTTTAAATTACTGCCACTGTTAATTTATAATTGAAGCAAAAACAAAAACAATTAGAATTAATTAATTGATTAATAAAAAAAAAACAAATGACACACAAACTTACCCTACATCCATTCTATTTTGTTTTTCTCGCCTACTTGCTTACGACAATTGACTATCGATATTAATTCGCACAAACGCACTCGCCCCTCTACGATTATTCAATCAAGTCTACTTTGAGTCAAAAACAATTGATCAATTTTTGTTGTTTTGTCGATAAAATTGCTATTTTGTTTTTCTCCGCCTACTATTCAGATTTATTCACATTATCGATAACTTTCTCAAAAAAAAAAAAAAAAACAAACAAACAAACAAACAACCAAACAAAACAGAGATATAGCGATTTGTACTGTACGAATTCCGATCGAAGACTGTTGCGATTTTTTTCGGTGTGTTTTGTTTCAATTCGGTTATAATTCGCGACTTAAGTCAGATGTTTCGTGGAAATCATGGTAGGCTATTGAGGTGGTAGTGGGGTGGCGCGGGATAGTAGGGGAAGTTTCTAGAGAAACGGGCGTATTCTCTAATTGTTGATAAATTTGATCTAATCAAAGATTAGATGGCGATTTTTAATAAGTCGTATTCTGTAACTATCAATTATTGATTATTTGCTAATATACAGGGTGTATCTGAACGGGCGTATTCTGTAATTGTTGGTAAATTTGATCGAAATCGATGCGATTTTTAACGGATCGTATTCTGTAACTCTATCAATTATTATTTGCTAATATACAGGGTGTATATTATTTGTCAAATTATCCATTTCAATCGACGACACCAGGGATTTGTTTTTCTGAAGGGGGATAGTACAGGAGCGTATTCTGTAACTGTCGATACAACTTTGATTGTCAAATATACAGGATGTTTTTCAAAAAATACAACTTAAATTTTATATATCTAATTGTATTTTTGGTGAATTCTCTTGTTTTTGTTTCAATAAATATACAGTGTGTTCTTTAAAATATTCCTCAATATCCCTCAATTTCGTGTTAAAAGTTTCCGGTAGAAAAATCCATAAAAATACGATACCAATTAGAATATTAATTGAATAGAAATATTGTACACCGATGATACCATTCAATAAATTATTCAATAATGGATACGCCTGTATTGATAAGAACATAAATAGATTACAGATAGCGAATGCTATACTATTGGCTACACCCCGTACTTCCAACGGGAATATTTCAGCACTCATTGTAAACGGTACCGGTATAACACCGATCATTGATGTTAACACGAAAAACAATAGACAAATAGCCGGTAACCATGGTAAATTTGTTATACCTACAAGAAAACCCGTTAAAATCAACATTAATTGAAAGAGTCTCGCTCGAAACCCGCGTAGAACTCAAATAACACGAAAATTATCAAAGATATCGAAATAATAGAGATGTAATTTGATCCGCAAGACGATTATCTACAATTGTAACCCTATGGTATTTGGAAAATTCGCGTAATTTTCCGGAAATTCGAAAAAACCCACAATTTTCGTGTTAAAAAGAGTAACAGTAAAACTCAAATTACTCGCCTTATAATTAATAGAATGGAATAAAATAAAATCGTATAGTTAGAGGAAGATTAGAGCTACAATTCTGAGTGGTTAATAATTGGATTCGATTTACACGTTTTGTGTAAAATTGCGTTCAAAGTGGCCGAATTTTTGGTGAAATATCACAATTTCGCGACAATTGATTGGTTAGTAGTTGGCGGGTAATTTGATAGTCTCTCGATGGGTCTTTCGAACGGGACTCTTTTAACACGATTATATTTACCGTTCTGGTTCAATTGCGTGAATAATCCGGATAGAAATATCGATAGGAACATACCAAAATTACTAAATAATATCATCGGACGGCGTTTATAACGACTTAAAAAATACGTATTCGTTAATGACATAAATAAACGTACTAATCCGATACAAATGGCTGCTAAATATGGATTAAAACTGGTACCAACAGCCTGGAAAATTCATTAAAAAAAAATGAATAGTGCGCAACCAAGCGTTATATCCAATTCTCAACACAACTGGCTATGATTCAGTTGAGCAATGTCGTAGATACCACGATAGACTCGATATACACGGCGTGTTATAGTAGGTTATGTTTTGGTGACGTCAAAATGTCCAATTAACGATTATGTTCACCAAAATCGTAGCCAATTGTGACGTTAAATTACCGTGTTAAATTAAGTATCGTGTTAAAAATTGACTTACCTGAAAGAAACTGATCGAATAGAATAAGAAAACGAAAATCCCTGAGAATTGTTGAAAGAAAAACGCCCCAATCAATATCAATAATGGTTTATAACAAGTGGGTTTCAAAAAATCCCGGAAATTATACGAATTTTGGTTAGAATTTTGTTCTTTTAACGATTTCATTTCGTTTTCTTTCAACAATAATGCCAACTGTAAATCAGTCAAATCCTCTTTCGTTTGGCCTTTATTCAACCAATTTAATGAGTTTCGGGCTTCTTGTACACGGTTTTTTGATATCAACCATGATGGACTTTCCGGTATAAAAAAGACCAAAACAAATGGTATAATCGTGTAAATCACAGCAATCCATGCAACTGAACGCCATGTTAATAGCCATCCTTTAAAAAAAGTCAGTGCCATACCTTTAGAGAGAGGGGGAAAAACAAGAAAACAGTAAGAATGCAATGACGTCAACATCATGATGTTTATTGATGGGTTGCCAACACCATGACGTCAACGAAAATACAAGTTCAAGGTTAGAAAATTTACCAAATGATGCCAATGTTGCATTTAGTGAAACTAAAGAGCTGCGCACATCGGCTCGTGCGATCTCCGTTATATACACAATTGGAGGTCCTGAACCTAAAGCTACACATAAACTAACATTATTGTTGTTTAATCAATTGTCTATAAATTTTACCAATAGAGAAAGCTGTAAATACACGTCCAAGTATGATGAACCAAAAATTCTGACTCAATGCTATTATCGTATAACCGATAATACCGGGCACTGTTGCCATTTTTAATGTGTTTAAACGACCATAATGATCAGCCAAAAATCCAGCTAATATCGTACCAATTGGTACAGTTAATGGTACACAACTGGCTATCCATGAACCCTGTTGTTCAGTTAATGGAAATTCTGGATTTAATTTCATTTGTGGTAGGAAAATGGCCGAATAGGCCAATGTTACACCAACAACTATATAATAACTACCGGCAATCAAAGCGGCAGACAACTGAAATATCACAAATATCAACGTGTATGGATTGGTTTAGTTTGTAATGCACGATTAGAATGTAGCGAATTCAAATGTCATCGTGTATGGATAGTTTATAGAGGATATAGGCATAGTTGGCTATGACTTTTGTGGAATAAGTCGTAGCTTACTCAATTTGACCTTCAAAAAAGTGAAACTAGACATGGCCAACTGCGTTATACTCTCTGTACAGTCAATGCCAGTATACAACTCAAATAGCATCGTGTATGGGTTGCTTTATGTATTTAATTATAGTGTATGGAAAGTTTTAATGATTTATTTATAAAAAATATATGCGTATTAAATCTGACAGTTGGCCATGATTTTTGTGAATAGGAGTCGTAGCTTGGTTCATACTTTACTAAATTTGACATTTGATAATTCAAAAACAAGCAGCAAGTTATGACAGTACGTAACCAAGCACACTATAGTGTAGAATTCAAATGTCATAGTGTATGGATTTTATGTTTTTTATAGTGTATGGTTAGCTTTAATGGCATATTTAGTAAAATTGTGATATAATCTCAAACAATTTAAATATCATTTGAAAAAGGATAGTTGGCCGTGTTTTTCGCGAATAGAGTCGTAGCTTACTTCATACTTTCCTAAATTTGACATTTGTTCAATTCAAAAACAAACAAGTAGCAAGCTATGACAGTACGTAATCAAACATGGCCAAACTGTTGACAATTCAAATGTCATCGTGTATGGCTTGCTTTATGTTTTATTAATAGTGTATGGAAAGCTTTAATGATTTTTTTGTTAGAAGATATGCGTCATCGTGTAGGGATTGTTTTAACTGGATACAACTGTATTTTATCCGACAGTTGGCCATGATTCTTGTGGATGGAGTCGTAGCTTGCTTCATACTTTACTATTTTGACATTTTGACAATTCAAAAACAAATAGTAAGCTATGACAGTACGTAACCAAACATGGCCGACTATAGTATAGCATTCAAATGTCATAATGTTTGGATCGTTTTATGTTTTTTTGTTGTTAAAAACACAGTTGAACATGTTTTTCGTGAATAGAGTCGTAGCTTACTTCATACTGTCCCAAATTTGAGACTTATTCAATTCAAAAAGAAACAAGTAGCAAGCTATGACAGTATGTAACCAAACATGGCCAACTGTGTACAATTTAAACATCGCCGTGTATGGATTGCTTTATTTGTACGTTTATAGTGTATGGTTAGCTTTAAGGGCTTACCTGTGGTAGGAATGTGCGGAAATTGCGTTTTTCATATTTTGATAACGAAGTATGACTGCCCAAAATTGCCCAATATTTATCATCAATTTGCTGTTTATTTAAAAAATTACCACTGATAATAACAAAATAATAATAAATGTTAGAATTTCCTTTGTTTCGACCCGGAAATACTCACTTTAAATTACACGAACTGGCGCTGGATTAGAAAAAAAAAAGAATTTTTAATTAAAAATCGGAGAAAATCGGGAAATTTGCCAAAATTTTCAATTTCTAACCGTTCTAAAATTAAATCCAACAATTTTACAAAATAATAATGATAATGGTGATAATAAACGGAAAACAGTTGAATAGGCGCAAATACAAGGTCAAAAATCCGTTTCGAAATTGAAAATTTCTAGGATTTCGATTGCCAAAAACCCCCAAGCCAAAAACCGGTTTTCAGGCCAAGTGGGGGACGAACCCCGCAAATTTCTAATTAAATTTTTTCTGAACTCACCCTATTGGATCCATGTTTTTCAAAAAATGCACTATTCTAATCTTGAAATTTTGCCATAAACTGACGAAATCTATCAATTACACCGGCTTATCACTAGAATTAAATAATTTTTGCCTCTCTACAACTTGGATTTTTTCCCAAACACGTGAATCAAACGATTAATGATAGTTGATTGGTTGGCTAATTTTTTTTCTGTTGTTCGTATATTCATTTGTTCTATAGTTTTCTTGTTATCGTTACCAATTCATTCCTACTAGATTTTAATTGGTGGCGGTGATGCAAACGGCCACCATAGGCGTACCAGAATTGCACAAATTACAGCAACCCATATTCTAATATCCGATCACTAATTATCACGAATTATTTTAAATAAATCAACACACAATTCCACCAATTTTTCAATAAATTACCGGTATAACAACCCATAATCTAATATCGGATCACTATTGATTATTTTAAAAAATTCGACAAAAAATTGTCAGTAAATTAATTAAAATTGTGGCGATTGATTGGAGAAAGGACGCCACTGGTTGGCGATCAATCGCAGTGTCATGTGATGATAAAAGTATCGATTTTGTTTCTGTTTAATAATAAATTGACTAAATTACCTAACCACGGTTGCCAACTTTATTATTATTAAAAAATTGAGAATCTACGCCACTGATTGTTCATCTGTTTTAATTTAAACTAAAAAAACAAAAAAAAAAAAAAAACAAAATTAATTAGGCGGAAAATTGTTTGTTACACGCAACGATAAAGAATTTTGTTTTTATTCATTTGTTTAAATTTTCAACGACAATCTTATTTTTTTGTTTATAATTTATAACAAAAAATTAAATAGTAGGCTTTGAAAACAATTGTCGATAATAAACATATCGTAGATGGGTGGCTCAACAATCCACTAAATGAATCAAGCTACAACATACGTTATTGTTAAATTATTTTCAACAAGTTACGCCACTGGTTAATTCACAATGAATTTGACCACGGCTGTGGATTCAGATGAGTAGTCGTAACTTGATTGATCCATGTGCCAATCTTATATCCGGGACGCCACTGGTATGATTCAATAGAAACAAACGAAAAAAACAAAAAAAAAAAAGTTTTGTTAAGTCATCACATATGGTCGTGAATCTAGAAGGCGAGACGAAAAATTAATAATTGGCATGACTTGTTCAATTTTATGAATAAATTATTTTGAAAAAGTTTTTTTTTCAAATTTACAAGGAATGTTGAATTTCTTATCAAAAAAAACAAAAAACCAAAACAGTTACTTTCTAAACAGCCCCTGACACAAATTTCAAATTACCAACAGAACAGAAATAAAAATTTTTGTACTTCCATTCATTAAAAAAAAAAAAGAAAAAAAAACCAATTACATCGATTTGATGATAAAATAAACAATTGAATCATAAGTACTAGATTTAAATCAAACAATTGAACATCCCACTATCAAATATTCAAATATTTAAACAAACAAAAAAGCACTCTTGCCTTATCATTGATATAAATTATCAAAAACAATTGAATTAATTGGGGAAAAATGGTGGAGGAGCTGCAAACAAAACAGAGTAGGCTACATTTACATTATAACCACAATATCTACACGTTTGTCTGGATATCAATCAACGACATACGTCCATTAATCACAATCTACTATTAGTAATATTGTAGAATTTATTCTTGTTGTTTTCAATTAAATTTAAATTAATTAAACAATAATTAATTAACAACATCGCCATCTGGATTATTATTAATTTGTTGGATATATTGAAGTGCATGTTCGTAAGCTTTACGTACAGCTTTTCGATCAGTTGGTTTACGTGATTCATTCACCTAGAAATTAATTAATTAATTAATTAATCAATTAATTATAATTATAACAAACTTTAGCTTCATCACGTTCCTTATCAATGCCCATAATTTCTAATTTTTCCATAGGTAACCATTGCCATGTACGTTTTGCATCGAAAAATAATACCAAATAGACATGTTCGGTATAATTTGCTGATAAAATTAATACTTCTTGTGGTGGAGATGGTATTGGTACACCCTTATGAACATAACCTATAAAATAGGGCTACAATTAGAGATAATAAACAAATAAATCTAGCCAACTATGTTCTAATAGTCATGGACAATACGATTCTTATGCGATTGTTTAAGTAATAGAGCTACAATTAGATAATTACTAAAGAAAATAAATCTAGTCAACTGTTATAGTCATAGTCAACTAGATATTTGTTGAGTTTATTAAAAATCTCGAAATTATTGATAATTTTTATGGCAATTATCAAAAAAAAAAAAAAAAACAAAAATTATATCGTATAATTTGTCTCAAAGTTGGCCTTGATTGGGTAAGTCCTAGATTGATTCACACGTCAAATTCAATAAAACATAACCAACTATGTATAATAGATTTTATAAAACAATTGAATAAAGCAATGTTGCAATATTTACGATTTTATCATCAAAATTACAGTTAAATCTTACCTTTAGGCATTTTCGGATCAATAATTAATGCCGGATACCATGGATAACCACGACATTTCGCCCATACTAATTGTAGCGGTTTCAATTCAATTTTCTTATCTTGATTTTTCAAATTTTTATCTTGATCCTTATTATCATCTTCATTATTTTTCTTTAATTTTGTTTTATCTTCATTCACATCTTCATCACTATTACTACCATTACTACTACTATCACTACTACTACTACTATTACTACTATCATTATTATCATCATCATCTGTATCAATTTCGGATATATCATGTGAATAGCATGTTGATAAACTAGTATCACTATCACTACGATCATCATCAGTGATATGATCACCAGTATTGGCACGATAGACTTTAAAACTATCCGGTACGGTGTCTAATTTTTTTTGTGTTGTTGTTGTTGTTGTCGTTGATTGATCATTACGTTTATTTGAACGTTTATTCCTTCTATTTGTTGTTGTTGTTGTTGTAGTTGTAGTGATTGTTGTTGGTGTTGTTGTAGTTGATATAGATGGTGATTGTTCTTGTTTATTATCATTGTTGTTTTTATTGTTGTTATCTTTCAAAGCCGCCTGGGCTTTTCGTGTAAATAAAACAGCAGTACGTCGATTAACACCACTATTATTTGTTTGTGTTGTTTGTAATGATTGTTGTTGGGAATTTTTTAAATCATTTAAACTTAAATTATCATCAGATTGTGAACTATCAGTATTTAAATAACGTTTTAATTTCGTTAATTGATTTCGTATTAATTTAATACGTTTAGAACGTCCATTATTTAATTTAATCGATTGGCATTTCTGTAATAGATCTTCTAATTTTTGGATTATATCAATACCGGTTTTATCTTGTAAATTCTCCAATTCTTTATCAATATCTGTTAATAATAATTCGTCATTATCACCATTACAATTATTATCATTATTATCAATATCATTAGTATTATTATTATTATTTGTTTGATTTAATAGGCCGCAATTTTCTAATTCTTTACGTGCTTGTCGAAATATTAAACCGCATTGATCGCGCATTTTTATACCAGCACGATAGAAAACTGTATCACGATTATTATAAGCTAAACAATTTTGTATCATTAAATCGAAATCTTTTTCCATTGATTTTAAATCGGCATATTGACGATTTTCTAATTTCTTACGCATTGTACTCAAATCCATCGGTTCACTTACTACAGTCGTATAATCCGGTACCTAAAACAATTTTTAATATGAGTGTTTAATATTGGCTATGATTTCTAGTGAATAGTCGTAGCTTTATTTATTTAACAAATGTCAAATTTCGTTGAGTTGAAAGTTAGCAAAAACAGTTAAGAGTATCCGAATTTGTAATTAATTTGTAATTTACAGCTGTTTTTCTAAATTGGCTGTGATTTTGAGACGTGTGTTGTAGCTTATTTCATAAAATTTCATATTTTAGAAAATTTGACATTTGTTCGAACTACGTTATAAAATCAAAACCAACTGCGTTATTCTAGACAATCCCTGGTATTCAGAAAATTTAAAATTTAATAAAAAATTAAAATTCTCCCAAATAATAAGGGTTGATAAAAAAATGAAAATATCTCCAAGGGTAGTTCTATAAATCGAATTTCAACAATATCCGTCAATTATCCAGAGTGTACCCTGGTATTTTAATTAACAGTTGGCTATGATTTCTAGTGAATA
>JACDRP010001034.1:0-15242 GCA_013841185.1 Hycleus phaleratus | reverse complement strand
AGTGTGCTGTGAAAATTTTATCATTTTTCAATTATTCGTTTGGTTTTTACATAATTGAATGTAAACGTTTGAGAAAACACAGTAATTCGCCTCTATATTTCATTATTTTATGATTTTTCTCAATTATTATCAACTTTTGGGCAGTTTTTATGGATTTAGATGAATTTATTCAATTGAAAAAACATAGTAATTTGCCTCTCTTTATGGATCCTCTTCTTTTATTGTTTTTTCTTTTAAATTATTATCGAATTTGATGATAAGACACAGTAATTCGCCTCTTTTTATAGTTAATTTTTTTCGATTGTTTTTTCTGAATTATTAACATTCGGGCATTTTTTATTGATTCATACGTAATTATTTAATTGAAAAAACACAGTAATTCGCCTCTCTATATCATTATTCTTTTATTTTTCTTAATTGTTATCAATTTTAGCACAATTTTTATAAATTTAGACGAACTTATTTAATTGAAAAACAGTAATTCGCCTCTCTATTGATCTTCTATTGTTTTTTTTTTATTATCAAGTTTTGAACGATTTGTAGACGTTTTTACTTAATTGAAAAGACCTAGTAATTCGCCTCTTTTTATACTTTATTTCTTTGAATTGTTTTCTCTTGATGATTATCAACATTTGGACTTTTTTTATAAATTCATACGTATGTAATTATTTAATTAAAAAAAACTTAGTAATTCGCCTCTTTTTATAGATGTTCATCTTTTATTGTTTTTTAATTATCAACTTTTGAACGATTTGTAGACGTTTTTATTTAATTGAAAAGACCTAGTAATTCGCCTCTTTTTATAGTTTATTTTTTTGCATTACTATTGTCAACATTTTGGACATTTTTATTGTGTCATACTTAATTATTTAATTGAAAAAAAACAGTAATTCGCCTCTCTATATCATTATTCTTTTATTTTTTACAATTATTATCAATTTTTGGATTTAAATGAATTTACTATGTTTAAAAAAACATAGTAATTCGCCTCTTTTTATAGTTAATTTTTCTCGATTATTTTTTGTCAATGATTATCAACATTTGGACATTTTTTATTGATTCATACGTAATTATTTAATTGAAAAAACACAGTAATTCGCCTCTTTTTATGGATTATTGTTTTCGATTTTTAACTTCCCCGACCAGAGGGCAGGGAAGTTATTTTTTCTAAATTATTACCAAATTTTAATTAATTCGCATCCATTTAAGGGGAATAAGTACTGTAGTATAAAATCGATAAATTTTCGGGAGGCGACTGATTAAAACATTTAAAATTGTTTATTTTTACTAAAATTCAACAATTTTTCATATTTTTTTCTAGTTTTCTACATTTTTTATCACAACTACTCGCCAATAGATGTCACCATATTCGCACATTATTGTCAATAATACGAATATTCAATAATAGATGGCGCTTTATCATTAATTTTCAATACAATAATTCTTATCACGTACCATTGATTAATATTGATAATTAAATAATAACTGTGGTATAGATTATGTAATTTCAACATTCTTGCATTTGTTTTTTCTTACTCATTTGTTTTTTTTTTTTTTTAATATTGTGTATTAATTAAAAGAAAACAAGGATCAAGTTGGCGTATTGAAAGGGCGGCGGCCGGTTATTTTCACAATCAAATTGAAAGAGATGGCGGTTTTTTTGTAGAGTTCTTTTGTCTTTTTTTTTTGTTGTTTCTTGTTTTTTTACATATGCAGGTCAATTATAGGAAATTTATAAATTTTGATAAACTTTCACAATCATTGATTTTTCTTATATTTTCATCCAAAAAGAAAGTCGCCTATGGCTCTATGTATTATTATAACAAATGACAATCACTAGAAGGGTGCGGCTTAGTCATCTTTAAACATTACGTTGGTGAGGAGTGGGGGTAATAGAGGGGGGGGTACGTTTTTTTGGGGACATACGGTATATGTCCACATACCGGATTCTTTTAACGATTTATAACGAAAATTACACACACATATTGAGGAAAAAAAAGTAGGCCATATGAATCGTTGCCGTAGGTCGAAATTCTTCATCTTTATCTTTCACCATATCGCCAATTATGTCGTTTTTGTTTATTTCAATCGAAAAAAAAAATTGAAAAAAAATCAAAGAAAACGAGACTTTCTACCGGTCATCGGTTTATTTTTTAAAAATTTCTTCTAACAGTAATACCAACATTAGAAAGCGAAATGTTGCCGATAATCAATGAATTAAACAAATGAACGATTAATGAGAGAGATGGCTAGAATACTACAATACACCAAAAAAAAAGTAGGCTGAGAAATTGTAACAATTGAATGGGAGATGAATGAATTTCTTGTAAATCAAATAGATCACAACCGCCTTTATGTCATTAAATTACGAACAATTGACGACATAAATGGTGACTTTGTTTTTTGTTTCATTTGTTTTTCTCTATAATTATTCTATCTAGATTTAGTGTGAAAGTTTAAATTCATCATCATCGATGGTTGTGCAGTTTCGTTCATGAGAATTCTTTGACCTTTCACATTTCTTTCATGATTTTTCGCATAAATTCCTCGAATATTCGTTAGAATAACGAAATGCGGAAATTGGACGGTACGAGGTTCAATTCTCGATTAAAATCAACAATTTTTTTTCTCATTTTTTTTTTTTGATAATTATAAAAAAATGTCGGTAATTAAGTGAAATTTCCATCTTCATTCAATCGAATTTCCATCCTTTCACTTCCTTATCGTGTACAATTGATTCTAATCTAAATCGATGTTTGGTTGGTTATTTAAAATGCCGCCATTTTCTTTCACTTAACCTCTATTTAAGGTTATGTCAATGTTCTAATTCACATCTCTAGTTTTTTTGTTAAGTTTATGGATTTATTGAACTTGATTTCTCAAGGTTTCTCTTCATTTCGGATACACCGCCATTTTGTAATAAATAATAATGATAATAATAATAATAAACTTCCTATTGTCATTGTAAGGAAACAAAAGTTAATTACGGGAACGCACTAATTGTCTTCCTTTAATGACAACAATAATCATTCAAAAATAATAATAATAATAAATGATGGTAAAACATGTGAATATCATAAATTGTGGTTTGTCTCGACGTTGTTTTAAGGTTGGGGAAAGTTGTAATAGCCCTAAAGCTATCTAACCACCTATTTTACCATCATCATCATCATCATCATTTATTTCATTGAAAAAACCCAAAATCATTAAATTTAAAGACAAATCCGACAACATTGTAATTTGTGTAGAAATTCGAAAAAAGTATCGAAAGAAAAACTCAGTTACCTCTGGAAATATCCGGCCTATTCGATTTGATTTTGTTTTACTTCTATCTTTTCCATGCAGTCTTGGATTCTCAATCTAATTAGATAGAGATGATTGTATTTATTATATAGTTAGTTAGATAGAGATGGAAATTGTGGAATGTTTCTTTTCTAACTAGTTACAAACATATTTATTTATTAATAGTGATAATCTAGAGACAGATGGTTTTGTTTTTTGTTTTTTTTTGTTGTTTGTGTTTTGGTTGTATAGTAGGCGCTGATTATCGTCGGTTTTCTCTTGTTTCTTTTTACATTCATTCATAGTTGACTAGATTTTCATGTTTTTCTTCTTTTTTTTTTTTTTCAAAGGAAGATGATTCAAATTGACCTCACCGACAAACCTTAACAATTATCGGTTGACCTCAACCTCGGAAGAAGGTCACTTGATTCTAATTAAATTATGATTTTNATGATTTTTAGTATCGATAATCGAGTATGTTGGCAAATTTGATTGTTTCTATTCGCTTGTTTTCTTTTTAGAAAGTTTCGATTATCATTATTATTATTATTATTATTATCGTCGGATATTGAGGAAATAAGTAATGATTAAGAAATGGGAAATTATTATTTTTATTTCCGTTTCCGATAAAAATCCAAGTCGCCTATGGATGGTTATAGGTCTTCTTTTTGTTGTATATACAGAACCAGCCACTTAAAACAAGTACATTTCTAATTATACCGTGATTCTGCAGTAGATTTGAAAACAAATTTCAGGATACTCGATACGAGTAGATAGACTATAATTTTAGTGCCCTAACATTAGTGTAGGTGGCTTAGAATTATAACAAATGAAAATCGAATTTTCGGCGATTAAATTTTGATAATAAGTTGCTGAAATCTTGGAAAATGTGTTTTTCAGGTTAGAATTCTCGCCTGAAATTCGATCTGAACGTCTTGGATTTCGATCGAGTTGAAAAGAAGCCTCAAAAACACCCAATTTTAGTACTTTTGTTGTACATACAGAATACGCCATTTAAAACAAGTACGTTTCTAATTATGCTGTGATTCTGCAATAGATCTGAAAATAAATTTCAGGATACTTTGCTCGAGTAGATAGACTATAATTGTAGCCTCCTAACATTAGTGTAGGTGTCTTAGAATTATAACAAATGAAAATCGAATTTTTAACAATTAAATCGTGGTAATAAAGCCGTTGAAATCCTGAAAAAATTATTTTTCAGGCTAGAATTCTCGTCTGAAATTCGAATTGAACGTCTTTGATTTCGATAGAGTCGAAAAGAAGTCTCAAAACAACTAATTTTAGTATTTTTGTTGTATATACAGAACACGCCACTTAAAACAAATACATTTCTAATTATACGTTTATTCTGTAATAGCTTTGCAAACAAATTTCAGGATCCTTTACACGAGTAGATAGACTATAATTTTAGCCCCCTAACATTAGTGTAGGTGTCCTTATAACAACTGAAAATCGAATTTTCGATGATTAAATCTTGATAATAAAACCGTTGAAATCCTGAAAATTTTATTTTTCAGGCTTGAAATTCGAACTGAACGTCTTTGATTTCGGTCGGGTTGAAAAAAAGCCTCAAAACGTCCAATTTTAGTACTTTTGTCGTATATACAGAACACGCCACTTAAAACAAGTACATTTGTTTATTATACGTTTATTCTGTAGTAGCTTTGAAAACAAACTTCAGGATACTTTACTCGAGTAGATTGACTATAATTGTAGCCTCCTAACATTAGTGTAGGTGTCCTAGAATTAAAACAAATGAAAATCGAATTTTCGACTATTAAATCTTGATAATAAGTCGCTGAAATCCTGAAATTTGTGTTTTTCAGGATAGAATTGTCGCCCGAAATTCAAATTGACCATCTCTAATTTTGTTAGAGTCAAAATTTTAGTACTTTTAGTATACATACAGAACCCGCCACTTAAAAGTTTTTATAAAATCTTAACAAAAACACATAAATCAATCATTTGAACATTAAAATAAGATACGAAATATAATCAATAAAAATCGAGTTATCCGTAAAACAAATGAACATCACCAATTTGACAGTTGTGTAATGTTTAATGACTTAATAATTACCATTTAATTATACAAATAAAGCATCAATTTTACACAATTTTCAATAAATTTGTTTTATTACGTAATAATTTCATTTTGTTCATTTAATTTTTTTCACATACATATGTAATTTAACCGATAGACAAACGAATAAATTGCTTAAGTAATCAATTTTTCGCTAACTAATGATAATAATAATTGTAGGTTATGTATTTGGGTACAGTTGTATACATGAAAAATTCACCTTACACAATTTAGTTTGAATTTATCTAGAAAGCTGTGAAATTCGTGTTAAATAAATGTCATCATTTTTCTCAGTTGGCGTTTGTATAAACAATTGAAAGACATTTATGTTTATTTATATATTTTATTTATTTATTTATATACAAATTTGTCTTTTGTTTTCTTCTATTGTTATAAAATATACATATAGGTATACATACATACATACATACATGATACATATATACAAATTATGTTTTATGTTGGTAATATAATGACAGATATAGGTTAAAAATTCATATTTTATAGGTTAAAATATGAAATTTTTTGACAGTTTATAGGTTAGAATCGAATTATACGACTTGTACAGTTGTATAGGCACTGAATGTAACTTTTTTATCATTCTTTTTACGTGTGTCATCTTTCTTGATGACACTCTTCAAATTTGTGTCATTCTTCAATGAAATATCACCAACACTACTCCATTTTGAATGAATCTTCGATTCTAAATGGAAATCTTTCAATTTCGACGACAAACCAAATAGACGATTACTTATCGAATTTGTTGTTGTTTGTATTTTTGGCAATTGATCAACATAACGGTACGCCATTGGTGGCAAAAATCTCGCTTCATTACGCACACGTTGTTGTGGTGGGGGTGTAATTGGCGCCAATTTTGAATTTTGTACAAATTTCGGCTTGAATTTCACCAATCTCGGTACAGAATTCGTCCATAATTGTTGTTCTGTTGTTGTTATCGTGGGTTGTTTCGTTTTTGAGGTTAATAATGTAACGAAATTTGTTAATTTCGATCTATCTTTCAATTGACTTTTCGCAATAAAATCGTAATTTTTATTAGTATCAGCGTTAACGTTAACACGTACGTATTCACCGCGTAAAACATCAGAAATTGGTGGTTGTTGTTGTTGTTGGATAGGTGGCTGTGGTGCTCTACCTTTAATACGTTTACGCCGTTCGGGACGTTTCGGGGAATCACCGAGTAGATCATCGGCGGAATTCCAAACTTTACGCAAACTATTATGATTCGTTAACGTTAGCGTTTTATCAGGTAATTTCACTAAATTTTCATTCAATTGATATTTGTTATTATTATTATTATTATTATTATGGTTATAATCAATATCTGGTGTATTTAAGTTGATAATGTTGGTAGTATTTGTTGTTATAGTTGAGGTTATGTCCGGTTCACGGGTTATTTCAATATGTGTAACACCATTATTATCAGTACGTTGTAATAAATTGAATTTACCGCTAATTTTTAAATTATTAACACTATTACCAACATTACTATTATAAATATTACTAATTTGGTTATTATTGTTATAGGTTTTTTGATTGGTTAATGCTTTAAAGGCGGTAAAATTCAAATAGAAATTGCGCAATTCTAATAAATTATCAAATTTAAATACGAAAACCTCTTGTTTTATCACAAATAAAAGAACATCGGGTACACGTACGTCACTATAACAGACACAGTCGATTAGATTATATGATTCTTTTGTTTTTGTTGTTGTTGTTGTTGTTGTTGTTGTTAATTTACGAATGTTGTTTGTTGTTGTTGTTGTTGAATGATCGCTGGTATCACTATCTGAACTTGCTGAGCCATTTGCACTATCAGTTTCACTTGTTTTTGTTGTTTTTTGTTGTTGTTGTTGTTGTTGTGTTGTTGTTGTTGTTGTTGTTGTTGAGACAAGACTACCATCATCGCTCGATATCACCGAAACTGTATCAATATCCGATTCGAAACCTTCGTCATTTGTTTTTAGATCGTTCTTCAATTGTTGTTCGTGTTGTTGTTGTGGTTGTTGTTTTTGTAAAATCAAATCCAAGTATGTTGGTGTCAATTTTAATTCATAATAAAATAAAGGTTGGCATTTCTGGGATTTCTCAACTAGACTAGCTAGTGATGTTGTTGTTGTTGATATTTCTCTAAGCAGCAACAAGGCTGGTGGCATCTTGATTTTAACGAAATTATCGAGCACATTATCTAAAAAGAAAAAAAACAAACAAAAGAAAAACGATAATTAGATAATTACACTTCAATTCTCAGTTGGCTGTGTTTTTGTTGACATACGAATCATAGCTTACTTCATAGTTAACAACATTTGACATTTATTCGAGAATAAGAAACAAATGAATGCTACGACACTATAACACAAAAGCATGGCCAACTGCAAGGTAAAATAGTATTGTATGTTGGAGTGGTACTCGATTATTTTATAACCTCACTTTATTATTGTTTTTTGTCTTGTTTTTATTTGTTTCCACAGTTGGTCCTAGCTTACTTCATACTTGACTAAATTTGACATTTATTTTAGAATAAGAGTCAAATGAATCATGCTACGACGATGTAGTACAAAAGCATGGCCTACTAGAAGGTAAAAAAGCATAGTATGTATACTCTATATTTTGGAGTGGTACTCGATTAATTTATAACCTCACTTACTTAGTTTCTTTTCGCCTGTTGTGTTGTTTTTCTTAGATAGTTAATTACACTAAACAGTTGGCCATGCTTTTGGTCGTAGCTTACTTCATACTATACTAAATTTGACATTTATTTTAGAATAAAAGACAAAAGTATGGCCAACTGCAAGGTAAAATAGCATTGTATGTACACCCTGTATTTTGTAGTGGTACTTGATTATTTTATAACCTCACTTTCTTATTATTTTGTTTGTCCAGTTGTGTTGTTTTTCTTAGATAGTTAATTACATTCCACAGTTGGCCGTGCTTTTGGTCGTAGCTTGCTTTATACTTCATTAAGTTTGACATTTATTTTAGAATAAGAGACAAATGAATCATGCTACGATTATGTAATACAAAAGCATGGCCTACTAGAAGGTAAAAAAAACATAGTATGTACACTCTGTATTTTGGAGTGGTACTCGATTAATTTATAACCTCACTTTCTTATTTTCTTTTGTCCTGTTGTTTATTTTTATTTTTTTGACAGTTAATTACATTCCACAGTTGGCTATGCTTTTAGTCGTAGCTTATTTCATACTTTACAAAATTTGACATTTATTTTAGAATAAGAAACAAATGAATCATCATGCTACGACACAAAAGCATGGCCAACTGCAAAATGAAATAGAATTATATGTACACCTTGTATAAATTTATTTTGGATTGGTACTCGATTAATTTATAACCTCACTTTCTTAGTTTATTTTGTCCTGTTGTGTTGTTTTTCTTACAATTAGATAGTTAATTATACACCACAGTTGGCCATGCTTTTGGTTGTAGCTTGTTTCATACGTCATCAAGTTTGACATTTATTTTTGAATGTGAAACAAATGAATGAAGCTACGATCTACGTAAGAAAAAACCATGGCCTACTGTGAATTGAGATGGCGCATTCATTCTATACAGGGTTATTTTGTGGTGGTTGCAGTATTCAATTGTTTTATAACCCCACTTATTATTCTGTCATGTTGTTTTGTTCTTTTTCGTTTTTTCATTTGTTTAGTTTTCCTGTTGTTTATCGAAGCGAATCCGGGTAATATGACGAGACTACCGGAACGTCGTCTGTCTATCATATTGGTAGATTTTTTTTCTGTCATTGTTGTGTTGTTAAACATAAATAAAACAAGCAGGCTGAGAAATATTTTATAATGCATCGCCTACTTTGTTTTAATATACAATATACAATACAGGCAATCAATGTAGTAACACTGATAGAATAAATGACTAAAAAGAAGGTTTAAACTCACAGGTGGATATGCTTTTTTTTAGGTTACGTAATATCGTAACTTGATTCATACTCCACTAGTGTTAATATTTAAATGGAGCACTCTGTAATAATGTTTTTATTTCACCTTATAGTTGGCTATGATTTTGGTTACATTGCATAGTTTATTAGAATTGATGTAATTATGAATGAACGAATCAAGTTAAGATGCACGTAACTAAAGGCATGGCCAACTATAACGTCCTGTGTTGTTGCAATTTTTCTTTTGTCAAAACAAATGATTCATGATTTTCTCAATCTGATAATATTCATTGATAATAATCTTAAATGAATCAAGGTTGCTGTATTTATTATTGTTTCTATTTTTGCATAATTGTTTTGTTTTTTTTTTCTATTATTATTATTATTATCATTATTGTTATTATTATTATTAAAATCATCATTACAAGGAAGTTAATTTCCTTCGTGACAGGAAATTATTGTTGAAAATTTCACATAATTTAACTTCAAAAATAAAATATACAATTGAATTTTGTAGTAGGCTATGGATTTAAATACGTAGCGTCGTAACTTGATTCGTCTGCTTATTCCACTATTGACAGATACATAAATGTTAAATGATTTGATAGTAAAGTGTATGAATCAAGTTACGACTTTACTTTTAGAAATTCACAGCCAACTATGAAATATTTCCAAAAATCATCTGTTACTAGATTTTCTATATTATAAATTAACAAATGAATCTCATTATTAATATTATTATGATTTCAGGGCTAACTAGATTTTATTTAATTAGAATTTCATAAAATCCGGTAATTATTGATTTCGTTTGTTTTTTTTCTGTCGTCATTTGTTTCATTTTTGACACACACAGTGCGAAAATGTCAAGGTGGTTTGCTTTGATCGAGAAATTTCCAAAAAATTTGGGTGCTTCTTTATCAAAAAAAAAAATAAAAAAAATTGAGACAAATGAATAAATAAAACAAGTGCAACGACCGTTGTAATTAGCACAAAATCTAGGCCATGCCGATTCTGTCTGCTGCAATTCAGCCGAAAAAACAAATGACAGACTAACAGTTTTTCCCCTAAATAAAAAAAAAAACAAATGAAAAACAAATAAAATCGAATCATGTTAACTATGATCGTATTCTAAACACGAATCAGGTGACATAACCGTCTTTTGTTTTATCAATTGTTTTCCTAATTATTTCTATTATTAAAACAAGAACAACATTTGTATACACGTAGTGTGCTTTGAATTATAATTTGTTTCGTTGTTTTAATTTTAAAATCAAGTAAACTGTGATCTGATTTATAAGAAACAAATGAAATCTAACACAACTCAAAGTACTATCTTAATTATTTTCATATTAAAATAGTACCACCTGTCTAATATGACCACTAATTTTGTTTGTATGATTTTGTTCTTGTTTAAATTTTGCTCAATTTTAATTTTGAAGATAGTACCTCGAAGGTACGACCGTGATTTATTTGTATAGAACTTGACCTAAATTCATGATCGATTAAATTCAAAATGATCAACAAGGATAACAGAATATGATTAACCTTCCTAAATGGATGAAACTGACACACACATGCAGAAAGAAGAGTACTGCCGTTTTTGGTATTTAGCCTAGAAACCGGGTACCACCACCATTTTAGTTTTGTTTCTGTTTTATCAAAAAAAGTAATTATCAAAGATTATGGTGTTAAAATCGAGGTAAATTTGTAAAACCCATGGCACTACTTTTTTTCTAAATTGGTACTATTAAAATAGCGTTATTAAAAATTCTAATATTTCGAATATTATTAGTTTAGTTGTAAATTTTGGAAAAATTATGCTGGTACCACTTTAATTATCAGACAGTACTTCCAATAGAATTGTCACTATGTAGAGATTTCTATCACTGATAGTGGGTATTATTGATCAAATGGCACGGTAATTGAGTACCATTATTTGCAATTTAATACGTTATTCTTTTCAAGCAGAAAAACTATTATAACTCTAGCATAATAATACAACTGAGAAAAAAAGTTATAGTCTAGTACCATTCTTATTGTAAAGTAGTACCATTAAAATGTGTTTTATACAACCGATGCACACTTTTTTTGGGATAATTTATGCTAATTTTATTACAAAATATGTACTGTTGTTAAAAAAAACCATACCATTAAATTAGAGGATTTTATTAATTCAGGGTACGACCTTTATGGCCAATTGAGACGTAATGTATGAGTAATATTGTTAATTTTAACAAAATAGTACTTTTCTCATAAGAAAGCCAGTTCTAGTATATAATTTATATAATTAAACTTACAGTACCACCTATTGTTAATTTTTAAGTACCACTATATAAATTGCTGATATTTATATTTAGTAGATTCCAGATTTTCTTTAAAAATTTGTCAGAAAAACAGTTGAATATCAATTTTATTATAAAGTAGTACCATTTTATAAATCAAACGGGTACGAATTTTTCTGTACAATCCAAGTTTTAATGGCAGAAATTTCCGGTTATCAATACAAATGTTATAAATATTTTGTTCGAAATTATTGATTAATTAATAATAGTACTACTTTTATTACAAACAAGTACTATGACCGTTTTGCAAGTAGTACTGTTAATAATTACCAATATAAAATTTCTACAATTTTTAACAGGATAATTTCAATATTTTCAATTGAGAGAAATTTTGAATAGTACCTTAGAACTACCAAAAATTGCAACTATAATCTATATTGATTTAGCAAATACACGAAATTTCTAGTAATCAATGCAAATATTACCAATTTATGCTAGTTTTTCTTAGAAATTCTAGATAACATAATAATGGTACTATTGATACGCACAAGTACGACTATTCCACAAGAGTACAATTTGATTATTTGAATAAGAACGATTTTTCTGGAATCTACCAATACTAGAAAATTCCGGTAACCCATACAAATGCTACTAGTGTTTTTCTTAGAAATTGCCTGTAATAGTACTACTTTTATTACAAACGAGTACCATTTACAAATAGTACCATTAACGTTTATAATTACAAATATTATAGAATTTCTACAATTAAAATTACGATAATTTTAATTGTTGTCAATTTGGGGGAAAATTTTGTGGAAAAATTTCGTGTAGTACCTTAGAACTATCCAAAATTGAAAATATAGTCTGCATCCATTTTGAAAATACACCACATTTAACAATCAAACAACACGAATTTCCACCATCATTTCCACCACATTTTCCACTGAAAAATACTGAAATATTCAACAACAAAAACACAACGATTTTATTCAGTACCGGTAAGTAGTACAAAGTACTACTTTGGACACACAGAAACAGCAGTTGCACACACACAGTGAAAGAGAGAATATTCGTTACGTTCTAGATCGACTGAAACACCTGTTGCTACTAAAAAGAGGGAACAACAACAACGATCAAGTATGTTGTTGTTGTTTGTGTTGTTGTAGTACTTGTTTATGTGAGAGTAGTACCCACCACAGCACACTAGATTCAAACATGTATACGGTAACGAATAGAAATTCATAAGGGGAAGGGCAATTGTAGTGGTGGTGGGGTGAGGTAAGGGGAATGATAAAGAAGAGAGTCAAGTGAATGGAGCCGGTTAGATCTCGTCTATTTACTATAAAATTAGATAGAGATAGAGATAGATAGATAGATAGATATGATTATCTAAATTTGGCGATCTATTTTTAAATATTTGAAATTTATGGATAATTTCAGTGGAAATTGTGGGAATTTTCTTCGATTTTCTGGAAAATTAGAGAAATTTTATTATTATTATTATTATTATTATTATTACTATTATTATTGATAATAAACTTTCTCTTCTCTCTCTTTTTAACGTTCTTATAATTATATACTTGTATCTCTGTCTATTTGTTGTCTTCTCTCTCTCTCTCTATTTGTTCTTGTCTTTCTAAATTTCATTTAATTACAGATGTCATCTCTTTTTTCTTTGGTTCTTTTTCTCTTTCGTCTATCTATTTTTGTATATCTCTATGGTATTTCCTATTTTATCTCTCTATGTTTGAGTGAATAATAAAGTGAGAGTTAATAATTTAAATATTTTCTCTTTATTTATACGTTTTTCCAATATTTTGTATCGTTTATTCATTTTTTTTTATTTTTATACAGAGTGTCCCAGATAAGTCCATTTTTCCATCGATCTATTCTCCTAGATCTATGGGATTTATACAGAATGTGTCGAATATGACGATTGATTTCTACCATTTTGGTAAAATTTGTTCATTAAAATTGTCATTGTGAATTTATACAGGGTGTCCCAATATAGTGGCACATATTCTTTAAAAATAGATTTATACAGAGTGTCACAAAATCATAAATGATAAAAGTGGCTATATCTAAACATAAAATGACAGCCATGCTGTATATTTGTACAATTTGTACTGTATATACAGGGTGTCCCAACTTATTTTGTTTCTTTTGGGGGAAATATTCCAAAGATTAATTGATTTCGAATTTGACATTGAGGAATTCTTCCTCGTATTTTATTAATGATTTATAGAAAAAAACAAAATTAAAATGTCATCTATTTATAATAACGATAACGATAATAATGAGAAATTTAAATTAGAAAAAAAAACAACAAATTTGTAACCTAGAACTTAGAATTTACAGTTGGCTTATTTGAAAACAATTGAATAAATATACATATATGTATAATAAATTTGATCTCGAAAATAGTGGAGAAACAACAGAAGAGAACAAAACAACATCTAATATTACAGATGACCTCTAAATTCCACAATCATTTGTTTCTTAATTTTTCGGTAATTTATAGATAAAAAAAAATAGTTTAGAATTAATTTGATTCAAAGTAGGCTATGATTTAATGTTTGTTGATCAATATTTGAAGCCTACTCGGATTGATTATTGGGATGGGCAGAAAATTTAGGTTATAATTTTCTAACCTAAAATTTGTTCGATTTATTGGTAATTAGATTAGAAACAAGAAATTCGAAATTGCGCCTGAAATTCTAAATATTTTGGAAAGTTTTCAATATTTCAGTTTTATTTTGACTAATTAGCACTTTGACTATCAGTTGTTCTAGCAGTAGAGTTAGAGTGCTAAAAGCCTTTGAATTGAGTGTTTCAGTTTTTATTTTGATGTTTTTTTGCTGGAAATTTGATGATTTTTGGGTAAAATTAGCACTATAATTGCCCGAAAATAGAACCAATTTAGCACCCTAGTCTAGTACTGTAATTTTCAGATTATTGTTCAGTTGTCACTCGAATTTAATCGCTAGAAATAATCGATTTTCGACGTATTTTTAGAAATTTTCAAAATTTTAATATAAATTTACTGAAATAAATCCAATTTTTGAGTGCTAAATTAGCATTGAAATCTCCACATTTTAGCACTTTTACTAGAAATTTGATACTGTAAACCAAATGTATCGATATTATCCCCGCTGTTCGTGCTAATTTTACAAATTTCAGTCCATTTAGTGCTAGACTAGTCATGAAATTTCAAAATTTCATAGAATTTTCCAAAAAATTTAGCACCCTAATCAAGTACTAAATTTTCAGAATTTCTTCATCTTGTATTCGAATTTAATCATTCAAAACAATCAATCTTGAATATATTCTCATAAAATTTTCAATGTTTTCATACGAATTTACTGAAAAAAAATCCAATTTTTGAGTGCTAAATTAGCATTAAAATCTCCAATTTTTTGGCACTTTTATTCGAAATTTGAGACTGTAAAGCAAATATACCGATACTAAAGTTATTGTTGGTGCTAATTTTATAAATTTCGGTCAATTTAGTGCCTTAGACTAGTCCTGAAATTTCAAATTTTCAAAAAATTAGCACTAATCAAGTACTTAAATTTTTAGAATTTCTTCAGCTTGTAGGTATTCGAATTTAATCATTCAAAGCTATCAATCTCGAATGTATTTCCAT
>JACDRP010001033.1:0-15266 GCA_013841185.1 Hycleus phaleratus | reverse complement strand
ATTCGACAGTTACGTATTGTAGAGAGGGTGGAAATATTTTGCGTTTATTGTGCATTGCGGCAGAGAAGAATGAAAATAAACTTATGAAGAAAGCACTCATTCTAAGTCATTTTGGCCCATTATCAAAAGTCACAAACAAGCTTTTTTGGCCAATCCATACAGCTACGAGAATCAAATTATGCTAAATGATTTCCAGCAACCCTCTCAGAATACCCTAAATTCGTTAAAAATAGGAGTCTTTGGCCAACGAGTTCCCTTGTTAACTCAAGATCCAAATAGCACAGTTTGTTGCAAAAAGAATTTCAAACCGTACCTCAAAAACTGTATCGTTTTAAGTTGTAACAAATCGTAATACTTGAATTGTGGGTTGAATTAAAGAAAATCGTTGGTTAAAGATGCCATATTTTCAATGAATTTTATTTCAACCCCTTGTCGTGCACATTTATTGCTTCTTCATTTTTGAATAAACTATAAACTGTTGAAACTATATATTTGTAGTTCAGTAGCTGTAACTAAACTTTGAAAAATATTGTTGCTCGCGTTCAAAATGCATGAACCATTAATTGACCCATTAATTGGAAACACAACTTCTTATCATTTCCGTATTATAACCGTTATAAATTCTCATTGTTGTCGTTTTATTGCACACAGCCAATTAGACTAGAATTGAGCATTTTTATTAGAAAAACAAACGATTTTTCTTCGTCGTTATAAATTATTCAATTATTTCAACTGGTAATTTTGCTAGACTGGCGACTAACAAGCAGATAAATTACAAGATCTTGGCCAACAATACAAATCACAACGAGTTGATGAGAATGACATTTTTATTGTTATTTACAACGTTGGAAATGTGTTGTATAATTGCATATGATTAGTTGTAATGATCGAGAAACAACAGTCTTCTAGTATAATGTTGGCAATAAACTCAAATATCCCGTTTTTATATCGCCATTCGAATAGAAGGGTGGTCTATAATAATAAGACGACGATAGCCAGTATTTTATATGGTGATGATGACGCGATAATCTCCCAAATATTCCAACAATCGCGATGATTGTTCTACTATTAGGTTTTTTATTAAACAACTCTCGTTTGCAACAATTTTCAACATACGTGGAATTCCAGTTGATGGTGATGATGATGATGGTGGCCTTACTCCTCCAGGGTCCAACACGCTATAATTTCATTAAGCTAATAAAGTCAAGCCGGTAAATACATTATTATATGCAAATGGGGTTCGTTAAACTAAATAATATCAAGCCAGAAACTGCCTCTTCACTCTATATATGCCACCTCAACTAATACATTTCAACAACCCTCTCAAGAGTTGCACAAAATGTCCATCCATTAATTTTATATACTCGCCAAATAAATCGTCTAATTCTCGTTTCTTTTTAATTGGATTTTTTTGATTTTATTAATAATGTGGTTTTTCCGGCGGCCAACAAAAGTGGAAAGTTTCAGATTTATTCAATTTTCGTAGCAAAGAGATTGCCAATTTTAGCATCAACTCCTTGGAGAGTGCTTGAAAATGAAATAAAAGAAATTTGCGGACAGTCATTTACATTTTAATTAACGTTTCCATTGCCTGTATTAATTAACCGCAATTATAAATGGAGAAAGAATTGAGCAAAAACTGTACAAAATTAAAACGACTTAGTGTTGTATTATTGAAATTATTCATCTAAATCGATCTATTTTCCCAACAATGTTGTTGGGTTGAATAGAAAAAAACCGTGTGTTTTCTTTCACGGTTGCGTATTTGGTTTTGTTTAACATAACAAGGGCTTGTCGGTGCTTTACGGAACATTACCAAAGAAGCACCTAAAGCTGCTGCACAAACACCAAATTCACAAGACAAATGCAACACAAATACCGGCTTAACATATCCTGACGTGACGTTCGTACTTTCTTTACTATTTACCATTTGTTCGGACATATCGTAGATTAGGGGATTTGATCGAATTACGCCGAACTAATGGTCTTTCATCGGCTTAATTTCATGCATGAATAAACAGGTAATTTTGTAATTTTGCAAAAATTTTCCGTGGCTGTTGAAAAATTCAAAATATCATTACGGTATGTAGGACGCAACAATACCATAAAAAACACTAAACAACAAGTAGGAGACGTTGACAGTAGATTGTATTAAATTATTCAATTCAAATTAAGGATTGTTTCAATGACAACTAGGCCATTGTAGATAGTACATCTCATTATAATTCAATAGAATATTTTATGGTATTTCACCTACAATTTAGATCAGATGGTCTAATGGACGAATACAATTCACGATACGATCTCTTTATTTTTATTGATTAAATCTCCGAGTCGTTTTTTTGTCTTCCACTTCTTTCCAAACAGACAAATTCGACAAAAAACCGAGAGAAACGAAAAGGAGGCAAAACGGAAAGGAAAACTGATATGTTTATCCGGTTCTGCGTTATTCTATTCAGTTTACGTTATCGAATTGATATGAACGTGGCAGACTCACTTTCATTGCTGAAAATGGGACAAATACACAATAACATTTCCTGAAATATACACGTATACTATTTTTTTTTCCACTTCGTTTCTTTCAACTTATTCTACTTCAAGTCTACGTCGTAATCGTAATAATAAACCATTTGTCAAAAAGAGAGAACGAAAGAAAAACCAACCCCTTTGCATGCTAGTAACTTTAAAGTGGTTAATTCCGTCAATTTAATAGAGTATCAGCCCCTTTAACGTTTGACGCTTCTGATCAATATCGGAAAGAGTTGTATAACAAAAAAATGGTTTGTATTTGGACTGGATAATTCGTCATTTATTGAACAAAACCGTCACTTTAAAGCCGACAAAAAGCATGATAATTAATTATAATCCAATGAAAATTTATTCTTGGCTTTCTTTGTACTACAACGTTATTCTTTATTTGTTAACCTACTAATTGATACAGCCGTACCAATTAAAATACAAACAGGATACTGGTAATTCTTTCTGCAAATATCGAGTACATTGTTGTTCTTAATTGCCGAACTAATAAAAAATCTGGCCTGATTCCACAGTTATAGGATAAAGTAGCGCATTAGAAGCGGGCTTGTATGTGATGAAGGAGAGAAAAAAGATCAAATAAAAGTGAAAAGTTGTGTAGAATAGAAGCTGATGTTCGTTTTTTTCCAACAACTTTTTAAATGTATATGAGACATTTTTTTCTTCAGCAAAATCATCAGAAACTCTCTAGCCGTATAGACGAGAGTGGATTATATGTACTGTGAAAAATGTTTGTTATTACCACTATACAAGAAAAAGCAATTTGTATACCGTCTATATTGTTCAAAGATTGGTTATATTCTCTTGATTTGTGTCTACTATTTAAATCAAGTCAAGCCAAATTAGACAGAGTCTAGAATAAGATTATAGCTACTCGAAATTAGATTATTTCAAGTTGGGCTTATTTAACAGACTTCCTTTGACAGTCGTCTATTAATTTGTAGATGTGACTTTGAGTATACGATCGATTATAATGTACTAAAAAAATTGAGATTTTTTCTATGATAAAAGATATCTGTATTTGAAACAAATTCAATAAAACTGCTTTGCTTTACAAAAAACATGAGTGCGTTCTCTTTTCTGTACAGAACAGTCCAGCTTGATGTTCCCAGTTTTTATAGTTTAAAAATATCTTCAGGGAACAGTTTTCGACTTTCTCAATGACAATGTAACAATTTTCACCCGTTGAAGATGCACGTAAAACGATCAAGAATGACTGGAAGATCTTTATGAAATAGTTTGTCTTCGTATTCGTCCGTAGACCTTGGAAAAACAGGAATATTTGCCGAGACAAGTTTATTACTCCTATTACTTATTTATTCTTGTTTGAATAACTAATCGAAAGTAATTCGTATAAACAATCGTTATAGCAAAAGAAAACAGTTGATTTATGATCGCTCATAGGGAGCAAGATTACCCGTTTTTCAGGATTCACTGATAAAACATGAAAAAACTGTTTACAAGGACCTTCTAGTCGTCAAACGTGTGCATTTAGTTGATGAAATCAAAGCGATTTCTTATTAACTTCTCAACGGGCTATAAATTGGCTAAAATGTTTTCTGGAAACTACACTACAAACTCTGAAGAATTTCTCAAGTTGCCCGATAATTAAAGAAGCAATAAAGAACGTATATTACAGTCTCCAGTATAAACAATATTCCAAAAAAATGGTTTAGGACGAAAGGCTCTCAAATCCACAATAAAATCATTAAAATTTGAATATTTAAACCTAAATTAGAAGTCGACAATTCAGCTCGAAAATGCACTAGCACTTTACGACAACAAAATTTGCCAAAGGAATTGCTTATTAATGAAGGAAATACCATTAAACTCCTTGAATTTACAGCGAAAATCGAAAATTATGCCCAAAATTCGCCTCTAAATTGGCGAAGTATTGTTGAAAATTTTCTAGGGCCGGAGAATAATTGATAAGCCGAATTGCTTTTGGCCACAATCCAGTTTTCATACACACACTCGTCAACTAGCGAAATCATACTAGTAAAAGTTTCCAAACGTAAAACGATGATAATATCTTTACTACATTATATTCTTTACTATTCCATTTATTTCTTTAGTTGAATGCAACTTTATTATAACAACTCCACCAGTTCTAAACTGGCTGTCATTATCAACGTCTTTCTTGTACGTTATTCCTCTGAATCAAACAAATTTTCTTGTTAATTTCGTTATTTTAAAAGTTGAAATCGTTATTACAATCAACATTAACAGTAATAGAGCCAAGTTTTGTAGAGTTATCCAGATACAGGACAATAATTAGAGAAAATTATCTAGAAAGAAACAATGGCAAAAAAATTGTTAAATACGAACGTAACAGTAGGAGTCTAGACTTAATTTGAAAGTAATTCTTTCACGTTTTGCGCTAAACTTTACGCTGTATAATTTCACTAATTAACCGACAAGTAAACGGGGCTAATTTATAATAATTACATTAAATTTTCGCAGTAGACTAAGTGACTAGTAGAATATAAATTATCGCTTTATACAATCAAACGTGATCATTTTATGTTTCTTTTACTGTAGGCCTGAATAATAAAAAAATAAACTAGTACAATGGTGCATTGGTCATTTATAACGAGACCAATTCGTGAATTTACGAAATAAACATGTACAACGATATTATATTAAACATGGTTTGGTTTTATCGCCTGAATTTATAGTATAAACGACTAGAAATGGAAAGACTAGATGTATTATTTATGGTTTATTAACACGACACTTTTAAGTCACGTTAGAATTATTATTTTTTTAAATAGTTAGAATATGAACAAAAAATTGCCTCGTCTAGAAATAGAAGTGTAGGGAAAATATAATTTATAGAGTTTACAATTCTGGAAACAAGAAAACGTAGAAATACTGTTTGTTTTATAATCCACGGGTAAAAGTAATGAATTTTTATATTTTACTGAACTATATTCATTTTGAAAAAATTTAATAAACATTCCAAGCTTTATAAATTAACTTTGCTTAAGGCACATAATTTTTGTTGGTTTTTTTTAATATTTTTCTGTTGTTTCGATACAAGGAGTATTCTAATGGAATTAATACCCATAAATCTTGATGAATGATAACCGGTAGAATATGTAAACTATATCGAGCCCTCTCTAGGGGTGGTTTAAAGAATACAGAAAAAACAAACCTTGTTGGAATTTAATTAATCGAAAGGATAACCACCACACACACTCTTTCTGTAGTATTTATTACAAAGATTATTTGAAAATTTGTAAGCTTGTTACCATTAAATTTGATCCTAATAGTAATTACCATATGACATATTATGATAAATTACCGTCTATCGTGCTCAAGTATACACTGGTACTTGAACTAGGTATAAATAGAGGTTTGTTGAAAGGTGTTTTGTTGTTCAAGATTAACGTAAGTTGTTCTTAATAATCTCTTCACAAATGCATATCGATTTTATACTGTTGCAATCGAATAAATTTCAAGTGCTAACAGATAACATTAAGCCGTCTCTAACAATTAAATAAACCTAATTGACTGAATAGTAATTGAATTGAAACTTGAGATTATAGAGAGATTGATTGTTTGACTAGAATTTCCACTGTTTTACAACCAAAATCAACAACAATTTACGTTGAAACGTATATCAGACGACAAAAAATAAGAAATTTACCTACAGATCAAACTATTTTGACAATATTCGATAAAACAATTCGAAATTACTGGAGAAAAAGACGTTTTTTTCTAAATGTAACACAGTCTTTTTTGAGCAGAAGTATTTATTCAAATTTCTGACCTTAAAACTTTGACTATTGTTACTCGTATCGGTTGCTGTTGTACAATTTTTTGTATAAAATTTGAATCCAAAATGATCGAAATTGAAAAATAAATATTTACCTGCACAAATAATCCACAAATTCTCCAAAAACAATAGCGCACAATGAATTCGCAAAATAGACTGACATTAATCAAATATGGTATTGTATTGAGCGAATTTAGTTATAAACAATTCAACATTTTCATAGATAGATAATGAAAATTTTAAATTTCGCGCCCACGAAGAATTGATTAAACTACCCAGATGTTGGTAGTACTGAATTTCTAAGATTAGAATCCCGAATTCGAATTCGTGTGGTCGTTGTGTGCTTCTCTTCGAATATTTAGAAGAATTACTGAATAATTTGTGCAAGTACATTTTTTTGAATTTCAATAATTTTTGATTAAGATATGTAGTTTCATTTGAAGAATGTTCTCTTTAATGTACAAAAGTGCTAAAATAAGACTAGAGAGTTTATGAGAAGTCCTATTATTTGGTGAGCAATTTAAGAAATATTTTGAGTCCTTGGAGTTTAACACTGTTGTACTTCGTAGTTCAAGTAAATCAAAAAATTCTCGTTTTAGATAATTTTGCGACTTTTAAGAACGAACTAGGCACGCTAAATGACTCGAGGATTCTACATTTTTTTAAAGTTATTACTCCAAACCATTTTAGAATAAAATAGAGTAAAACCAGGCACGCTTAAATCAAATTGATGTGAAACTTGCGTTGGATGAGCCGTTTTGATCAATTTTTAAACGAGTTACAAGGCACCAATTTTTTCCAAAGCAATCCCAAGAACCCTCCCGTAAATCCTTGAAATCATCTTCAAATTACTCGCCAAAGACTTCAAACATATTTGAAACCTCTACTTTTTCCAACACCCCTTAATACTTGTCCCTATCTGGTACAAATTGTAAATTATCTCACTTTTACGGTCAATAATTTCAAACTCTGCTAGAATAACATAAAATGATGAGCCAGTTTCTTATTTTCCGTCGTCGGGTATACTATCTATCCGGTAATAACTGTATTACAATGCAGAAGAATTATGGGTTAACAACAAAACCTGCAAGAATAATCGAATCGAGTACATCGTTTTCGCTTTAGTCGACTAGAAATATTTCAGTTCAACATTATCTTATTGTCGTGGCGATATTCAACACGACCGCGTATTGTGGAATGTGAATTTTATTAAATTTCTAGACACTAATCGATTTCCACTCATTAAAACTGTCACGTCCCGTATTTTTCTTCAATTTTTTTTTAATTGCAATATTCGGATTTTGTATCGTATAGAATTCCTATTAGTTGAAATTAAATGTACACGATTGATTTCAAAATAATGATCGTGTTTCGTCAATTTCGAAACGAGTAGTTGAAACGTTCTTCTGACCGATTGGTCTAATTATAAAGACAAGAACGTTGGGATCTTTACAAGAAAGAAAGTAAATCGTTTTTCTCTATTTTCTACATTGTTTCAAATTCCTTTTAAAAATGTCTAGTAGAAATAGAATTCTAGTGCATTAATGTTATCGTATTTTATGCAAAATAAATTTTACGGATGCAGGTATGCTCTGTATACTTTCAATTCAATTTTATTGTCTACTGTGTGTGTGCGCTACTTTTTCTCCAAGTCGTTTAAAGGAGTATAAATAGAAGAAAAAACACTTATACGACGGTGTACATTTCAGAAAACTATAAATGTCAAAATATGTGATAGTCGAAGGCGAAATTCTAAAATGTTATCAGGTTGAACGTTGGGTTTTTTGTTTGTAAATAAATTATTAACGGCAATCAATAGGGCTCGACACAGATATAGACGAATCTAACTGAAAGCCAATATTGAGAGCTTAATGAAGCTGTTAAGCGATAGAGAATGTTTAATTTACAAAAAACGAAAACTAGAACAACAGGTATTGCATGTTCGGCGTTATTATTCGGGATTTTCTTGTGAATTCCTGGAAATTTTCAACGATATCAACGGAAAATATAGCCATTAACGGTTGTTAATACAAATAAAAATGCGCTTATCACAAGTCGTGAGTTATACTTTGATGATCGACTAAAGGGGCCTTCTTCGAAAGAATCCAGGCGCATTTCCTGTCATTATCATGTACGCCATAATAGATCTGATTAATGATATTAATGGTGGCGGTTTTCCTTAGACTAATGTCCCGGATATGGGTTCCTTCGTAATAGTCGTTTGAAACGAACTATTTGAAATAACAAACAAAGAAAATCGGTTGAATTTTCGTATTCAAAATTGCGTTATTTTATTCAAAAGCAAAACGATGTAATCGGTCAAGTTTGTTGTTGCCGCCACGGAAGTTGACAATCTTGAAACGAAATCAGGAAGTACTCCAGGTTTCGTATTGTTCGGTTGGGAGAATTCATTTTTTTGATATTTTGTAGATTGAAGAATTGATTACTATAATTTAATTTGTGTAGTCAATAATTTGATTACAGGTACACCATATTTGATTATTAAATTAACCAAAAGCGTTTATAATGAAAATACGCTGTATGTACACGTTATAGGAGCGTGTTTGAAAATATTCTCTCTATAATAGCTTATAAATGTTTGTCGTTAAACGTCTATAATTTATCATAATTTACTGCAATTTAATGCATATGTCAAGACTTATTTCATATATCATTTGGAGGCCAGCATCTGCCTGTTCTTCTTCTTGTTATTCATCTTCCTCCACCACACTCACAATCCTCCATCTGCCTCTGTCAACTCGAACAAGAATACATTTTTCTTTATCAAAAACAACATGACTTGCGTGAAATTATTCCGTTTTGATTGTTCTTGACTACGTTTCCTATTGACCGTTTTTTCCCGATCTGTGTATGGAAACACAGGGTGTCAATCCGGATGAAAAGGGATATTTTATAACAACATGCGGGGCCAACTGGTCGGATAATGGGCGTTTTACTTCAACACCACGCTGGGGCCCATCAACGGAATTTACATTAAATATAAACACGACCACCACCCCCTAGTGCGATTACTATAATCCATCAATTTTAAATATAAAAGTCGAATCAATTTGTTAAAACCCGAAAAGAATTGGGCATCGTCTACAGGGAGAAATCAAACGAATAACAGAAACAACTGTAGACGATTTGTCGCCTTCATTAAAGCAAACGGTTGATTAAGCTTGCATTTAAATTTCTTTCCATTTGTTTTTCTTTGTTGTTCCCGTTTCGTTGTTTTTTTGTCGTTTTTGCAATTTGTATTAGTCGTCGGTTTTTTATGTTCATTGTTCGAATTGTTTGGATTTTATAGTGAATCGGTCTAGTTTCAATAAAGTCCGCACATAGATTTTCAGTTTATTTCTGTTTACAATTCATATGGGAAATCAAACGCAATTTTTTCAATCATTCATTACGAACTAATCAAAATTTTCGATATATACCTCATTTATAACGTAATTAAATTAATACAAATAATTGAAAATACATCCAGATATATTCTGTTTAAATATCAATCATATAATGTAAACCTGCAATAAAGTGAGTCAATATGTTGAACTTTAAATAGTTCAATTATAGTTAAAAATTTACAAATACTATTGATGGCAATTCAGAATTAGTGGCACAAAGGCGTCTTTATCGACAATTGTCGAAATACTGTTATAGTTGTAATAAAATTGTCGTATTTTTGTCAATAAATATATTATTGAGGGGTGCTCAGCTAAAACTAGAACGTTCATATGGGGACGATTTAAAACAAAACCCTGGGGATTATTATTTTTTAAATGGAACTCGCATTTGGGAGTCGATCAAAACCACTGATTTCTGACGATGTTGCCGTTTTTAAAAACCAGTCAGACGAATCAAAATGAATAGGGTAGAAAAGTTTTGCGTTTATTCTAGAAAACTATGCAATCCTGGACATCTTAATCACGAATCTAGCTCGTTTTAAAAAATCGCAGCTTCATCTAAAAAGAGCCTTTTTGGCCGACTTTTCAATGAGCTACAAGGCCCAAATTTTGCTAAAATCATCCCCAGAAACCCTCCTATAAATCGTAAAAGTATTTACGAGACATTGGTTAAATAATAAAAGTTTCTATAGCTATTTTTATCTAGAGCTCGTTAAAAAAGAGTGAAACTTTGACAAACGATTTCTCCTTTATTGTTCATTCAAAATTCAAATACTAAGGCTTGTTGGAAAGGAAATTTCGAACTGTCTAACAAAAATTTTACCGTCTTGGAAAATTTCGTGGAAATTTTGAGTTATAGATGAAAATTTAGAAACCTGTATTTTTATATTTTCTCTACAGCTCAGCCCGTATTTTCCATAAAATTTTCCAAAACCGTAGGAGATTGAAATATTCTTTCCTAAATATTCTGCCCTAGTAGTTTTTGAATACAAATTAAAGGAAATAGTTTGTCAAAGCTGACACATTTTTACCGAGTTGTAGTCTATTCCCTTGGGAAACTGTCGCAGAAATTTGTTTGTTTCCTGGTTTTTTAATAAGCGACTTTCCGGCTATTAAAATTCCAAAAACTATTGCGATGATAATTACAAAATTCCCTAAGAACTAAGTATTTGAGGCGCAAATTTGAGAAGGAAGGCCGCAATTGGGCTGGTCTGAGTAGAGCCACCCCTGGCTCGATTTTAATCAATTTCCATGTTATTTTTGTCGAGTTTCGGTTGACTTGAATAAGTCGATTATCCACAAACCGTACTGAAATTCTGATAACATTCCCCTAAACACTTTGTTTTAAGTGTCTATCAGAATTTATTTTAATCCAACCCATTTTCCTGTTTTATATACAATTTGTAGGATATAGCTGGAAAACAAAATACTAGTTGACATATCTCTCCATCTATTTACAATATACCTATAAGATACTTTAGGAAACTTTATAATAAACCAAGTACCAACCCCTTAATTCAATACAATAATAAATAATCGTTTCGATACGGCTTCACTTATCTTAATAGTACAGTGGAAATGTCAATAAAAGTATACTTTGGTGAAAGTTTTCGTTGAAAACAAACTATTGAAGTTCTTTTTTTCGCCTCCGTCTTTTTTCTTCTTCAGAGCTCATTCTATCAACCAGGATATCGATATAAATTATCACTAAATAAACGTCAAATTCTTTTCGTTTAGCTTCCTTTCATATTAGATAGGCACTTTGTTTCGCTCGTGTTTTTTTCCTCATCATCCCCTATTTTCGATATAAAAAACTGGGAAAATATTGTGCGTGTATTTGTGTAGATATTTCTCTAGAAACAGAAAACTAAAGTAAATCATTATATCGACAAGAATTTAAAAGTTCCACCGAGACCCCACTATATCTTTAAGCATATATCTCAGTCATTCGAAAGTTTTCCGGCTAAAAACACACCATAGGGAAGATACGAGATTGTTGGGATTTTCTAATTTTTTTTTGCTTTATTCGTTTTTTATTTAAAGTTTCTCTTTTCAACAAAAATGGAAATTTGCAATTCTATACGGGTCTGCGGCTCTTATTTCTGCATTAATATAACATAACAAGACGTTTTACCTGCAGTTGGGGAGCATTCGATTTCCCGAATAATTTCCAACTCGATCATCGTAAGATGTGGTAATAAATTCTCGATTTGGCGTCGATTTTTTCCCATCAAATTGAATTAATCCAGTTGTCAACGATGGTTCGTTTGTATCGTGTAGAGGTATGTGGTAGCCGATTTTATCCAATCGAATTAGTTTTCTCAATCGTTTAATATATTGTAGATTTTATTGAGATAGGAAAGACTAGAAGATTGTGTTATAATTGCATGAAAGTCTGCGGGAAACGATAAAATAGAATGTCGATATCGAATTACGTTAGTCGTCGTTCCAATCAAATAACGATTATTTATTATCGAAGGAAATTATTTAATTTTTGTACGTTATGGTTACCGTTTTTGCTTTGTTTCAAGCGAAATTGACAATTATTATCGCAAATCCATAACATTTCTTATTACACAGTTGATTATAAATAGGCCTTTTGAATTAGTGTAGATTGGCCTGCCCAATTTGTGTTTATGAATTTATATCAATTTGCATAAGACCTAGACTACGACATAATATAACAGGACCTATTATTAAGTTACTGAGAATATTGCAAACCGGCGCCATTTTGAAATTATTAACCCTCTCTTTATGTATTAAAGTACTACCCTCCCATACCACCAACCTACATATTCACTTCATATTGCCGTCTTATCTTTGAATCACGTTTCAATATCAAATAGAAAATTCATAGGGTGGATTTTGTATAGAACATTTATACAGCCTGCCCCTTGAGGGTAGCTAAATACAACCACCCCTCATCGAACAGTTAACTGACAATTTAACATAAATGTCACAACAAATACAGACGCACAACTGGTTTTGATTATTACCTGCCAATGGATTTGGGGACAATTGGGTAAGTGGCATGCATTGTCCGGATTCAATCTGTTGACAATAGCCGTTTCGATTATTTAAAGGCAGTTTCTACATCTGTGTTGAAATGAGACACCACCGCCACGAAGCTCCGATTGTACAGCATCAGCTTTTAGTATCCCACCGTGCTGTCCCTTGGGGACAATAGTTGTGTAATTTGTGTCGCAAGAAAAGTCTAAGGTTGCATGAAATGAAGGAATTAGAGGCAAGACTACGGAGAAAAAAGATGTGTATTTGATAAAGATTTTCCTCCCTATTGATGGCGGTTTTTTCTGTTGTATTTCTTATAATACAATAATAGCTATTCATCGAACTTTTTTCGATTATAAGCTGAATTTTTGCGCTTAACAACCACACAAGAAAACTGAATAGAGCCTTGTTTACGATAAACAATTTGTATTTAAATTATAACGATCAAAAACGTACGTGTCGAATATTGTTAAAGACGCGATGAAGCTTTTACGGTTTATAGGGAATGGTGAAAATCAATGAATTTGCATTCGCTAAACTTCAAAGCTTGTCTAACGAAAATAGAAAAACGAAAAATTACATCCATTAAACTGTAAAATCCAGACGTGTTACTTTATAAAACAGTAAATTTCGACTTTTATGCAACGAATACAGCGACAATATCAAGAAAGTGTTAATGGTGTGTTTACAACTGTTTGTTATTTAAAAATATAGCGGTTGTACAATAGCAGAAAGCTCCATTTTTCTGCACCACCTAATCGCCATTCGCATTGTCCTATCGAATAATAAAATGTTAACGATGCGTTTTAACCTAATGACAATTGAATTCATTTTAATGGCGATCGTAATGGAACAATTGATTCATATACACTCAATTGTAAATAAAACATGAACGTTCAGTTTAACAACAACGGAATAAATCAACGAACACACACAAAAAAACGTATATAACTAAAATGATAAATTCCCTTTTAAATTTCCAGTTTACATTAGATATAATAATTCAATCAAAGGAAAGCGAGCAAAAAAACCGATTAAATAACCCTACAATCTAATTTACGAAAAATCGAAATCGAAATAAAATAATTAACTTTACAGATTACACTAAATCAGTTTGATAAATAACCGTCTGTTACTGACAATTGTAAAAGGTTAGAGAATGAACGGTACAGCCCATCAATCAACTCATTTCGGCTGATAATCGGTAGAATTACAACAGCTTAAAAACTCTTGATATGTCCTACCATTTTAGTTTCCAGTCAAACTAGCGAATTATTAGACAGATGTTATTACAATTCTCGTTCTATTGAATTTATTGTAGATGAGGGGTCAGTTTTGGATGGCTCAAAACTCGATCGATTTTAGAAGAATACGAATTTTTTGTGTATCAAGATCGATAATCCGATAGTTAAATGTGTATAACATTGTTGGTTTGGTGGTTTTTGTAGCTGAAATATGCGGTTTGTTGTAACGCATAATTCATGGAATGTCAATCAGGCTGTATTCTCTTTGAACCATAAAACCATTATTGATGTTAAAATACGTACATGATCAAATTAAATAACAACCGTTTGGATTCTCTGCCGAATTGTTAGTCAAAAGATGAAGAATTCTTTGTCCGTTCAATAGATTTCACGTTTATTCTTCAGTTGCTCTCGTTCGATAACTTTGTCGAATTATCCAACAAACATTCAATTAGTATTGTAAGCCGTACAATTGATAATATTGTTTAATTTTCGGTCAAACAAATTTCGCTTGTATATCTTGCCGTTATTCCATTACATGTTATCATGTATAGTGAACGTAATTTCCATCAAAAATCGGGTTATTGTTGTGGGAATACAACACCTGCTAGTGTTTGTTTAGCTAACTTTTAGGCAATTAATGGTGTAATTATACGGTATAATAATTATATAGATCTTTAATGAAATTATATTCAAATACATGTAAAATTCGGTGTAGAATTTCCTCCATCAACAACGATCAAAATAATTTAGCACTCGAAATGGTCCAGTGGCGGATGATTATTATTATTGCTACAATTGCAGAATTGACCCAGTTTCTTTTATGTGTGTTTATTTTCTTTTTTCCCCCCAGTCCCGCCATTACTGTTATATTGGGTTTTCTAAATAAACAGAAAGACGAAAATGTCATTTGCAAACAGTGGACTAACATTAACATCAAGCTCTGTTAGATTAACAATAAACTTTGTTTTATGTTGTTGTATCCTGGAGGATTTCTCAAAACAGAAGAATACATTTTGATTGAACAAGTTGGTAGAAAAATCGACACAAAACCAATTATTATTCAATTTTTACTAGCAATTCGAATTCTAATGGCAATCGAATTTTGTTAAATTTAAAAATAAGCCGCAAAAAATCAATTAAGGTGAGTATTACGGTTACACCTGTATGTGTGTCATTTTTATGAGTTTGTCGCATGAAACATGTCGTGCACCCATTATGTTACACGAAAAATTTATTTTTGCAACAAATATTTGTAACTGGGTAGCAGGTAAATTTACATTTTCTTCA
>JACDRP010001032.1:0-15275 GCA_013841185.1 Hycleus phaleratus | reverse complement strand
TCTAATAGGCCAACGATTTGGCTCACTCTGTATACGTCGTGTAAATGTCCTCATATTATGGAAATTTCACGGTGTGACGAGGGATTTCGTTGGTAAATGTCACCGTCTGTCAGACATGTATTTCTAATCATCCACCATATGTCCAATTTGTTGAAAATTCGATCAAATTTTTTTCCATTAAATTACCGGATTTAATAGCATTTAAAAAAGAATCGTATAATTAATTGAAATCACAAATTTCCATTACTAATTAGTTAGAATAATAAATGTTTAAAATACCTTATTCTATATATGTATGTATTTCTTGATAGGGGCAGATGTTTGAATGTAGTTATCATATAATATGCTACGGTAACACTGTAATAATGGGAACGAGCTGGAAAACAATGAAAGCCCGTTACGGCTCGCTGATCAACTCGTTCTCTTTCTCTCCCTATTTTATATTATCAAGCGTCTGGTTGTCAGGTCGCCCCGTGCCACCGACACGCCATTGTTTTAAACATTGACGGGCCCCACGGTAACTTTTAACAAGATACACACACACACACACACACAATCATATAAATACATAGAATTCTTTTATTCAATTGTTAAAACATATCAACCATTACATAGAGAAAACGCAAAAAGAGACCTATTGAATTTTGCTTCAATTCCAACAATAATTGACATACGAAACAACTCATTGTTTATAAATTTCTAAATAATAATAGTGATTTGTGTCTAAATTTGGGTAATTCAGTTGTTTTATTGGATGATGTATTGTTTTTTAATCGCAACACTTCTATTTTTATGTTGATTATTTGATTTTTTTTTTTGTTTTTGGGGCGTGTTATTCACATATTTATACGCGATCATCGCACAGGTATTAATCAAGGTGTGTCAAAAGCCTGGGGGTATTTGATTTTTTGGGTAAAATCTCTTGACAGGCCCACCATATCACTATAACTACTACTACTACTACTACTGTTGTTGTTGTTGTTATTAAAATCGTTCAATTATTCCTGTAGGAGAAAGTCTCTTGATTTATATACGGTCGTTCACCGATGACCCTACTATAACAACAACTACCTTTATATAAGAGTTTATAAGCTTCTTGTCAGCCCTGTTCGTTTTAAAGTTTCGTTCTTATTCTAGCTTTTATTGTGTTGTATTATTTGTCTTTATTTGTTGATGAGTTTCGGGTATAAATTTCGCTTAAGGCACTTTTAGTTTTCTTATAAAAAAAAATATAGGTGTGTATATTAACTATTCTTTCAGTGTTGCGTCAAACAATATCAACATTTAATGTTGTATTAATTTATTTTGTTGTTGTAATAAATATAGTTGGATGCCATATAAGTTGATTTGATCTTTTATGGATTTACCATATTTACCCTCCAGACAGATATTTAAATGTTGTATAAATAGAATTAATCTAATTATTTGATTGAATCGAACGATATTTCCTTATTTATCAATGATTGATTATAGTTGTCTATATATAAATAGAGGATTTGTTCTAGTTTTATTTAGTGACATTGATAGATTTTCAATAATTGAAATTTGTGGGCGTCTTTTCTATTAATAATATCAAAATCCATATTATAAATAATAAATGAAGAAGAATTTTATTTGTCATTTAGTAGGTGTGTTATTCTGATATTGATATTTATTTATTTAAAATACAACAAATTTGTATTGCACGACATTGACAATGAGATTGGTTTTTTTTGGCTTTTATTAAAATAGAAATAACTTTTGCCTATCTGTTTTACATAGTGGGCGTGCACATCTATTAGAATAAATGCATTCTGTTCCCACACTTGGCGGCAAACTCTTGGGAAAACAATAAATAAAACATAACCATAATATTAACTATATAAGTTTTATGTAAATGCCCTAAACAAGGCAAAACTCTATGTGTTGTATGTTTTTGTGTTACATTATTGTATACCTTTATAAACTTTTAACACACACACACAGAATTATAGAAGATGTATAAAGAACAACATGAAGAAAAAGAAGAATAATAGTTGACCTTTTAACCATCCTCTTATATATACTCTTATACCTTTTGTCGGAAAATATTACTCACGATTTAACAAAGATGCCTTCTCTACGTATTTGTATATATCTCTATACTTATTTCTATCATATTTTATGATGGAATTAAATTGTGAACTTGTACGGTTTATTAAATACTCAACAAACATATTTTGTGAATAGTTTGATTTATATAGAACCAATCGAAAATTACATTTCGTATAATTATTGATTATAGTCCAACAAAACCAACTCGACCCTAGCTTGACTCTCGAATTATAATAAATAAAAATAATTGACTATTTTGACTAGTTTTGTTCTAAACTTGAGTCGCAAGAAATCTATTGGCTTCGACTCTTAATTTAAATTTACTAATTAAACAAAGCGTTATATGGAAAAAACCGTTTAGCACCTTAAAAGTAAACAATAGCGGTCAAGTCGATCTCGTTTAACTGTACTTTTTATAAGGATACGGGTTTATTTTAATTGAGTTGTATTTCATTAGATTGTACACGTAAATCATTTAGAATTGTCATCGAATCAGGAAATAGACTCTGACTGATTATAGTTTAAAGATGAATTATTATATTATCATTATTATTATTGGCATTAAACCCATTTACTTTTACAATTAGATATAAAATAGTCTCGTAATGTACATGTATAGAATGTTGATTATTGATTTATAACATTGTATTAAATAAACGTATGTGGTCTATACATGTCGGTTTGAATCATATTTTCTCTTTTATTATTATTATATGATAACCTAAAAATTTATTCAACTGTAACAGCAAATATGCATATTCATTTTCTAGCTCCTTTCTCTCGTTTTTTAGTCTCCGTCTCGATTCGTATTTAAATCCCTTTTCCATTTCGTTTAATTTGCGTACATTTCATCCAATTAGAAACGTTATTGATATGTGGAATTGGAAGTTTGATTTTCAACCAAAAGGTCATTGAAAATATATAAGCTTGTCATGTGTAATTTGAACGTCAAGCAATTTAATAAATTACCAGCGATTTTAAGATGAAATGATAATTTTATCCACTATATACTTTTATAATAAGTATATTTATGTAGTCAACAAGTTGATGTTATTGCATATACCTCTATGAAAATCAATCAACATTTCGTTCGGAAATTACTTTGTAATTTCAAGAATAAAACCATAAAAATTCCACTAATTTGTCGGAGTTTAATCAACTCGATATTGTTGTATTTTTCAAAATAAGCCAAATTTTATTGCCCGAAGTCAACCCTACAGGACAGGTGATGGTTGGTTTTATGCTATTAAAAGTACACTAATTTCAAACGTAATTGGACGTGTTTTCGTTGTTGTTTTTGTCGTTAAAAATTTTTCGGTTCTTGTTCGTTGCTACTGGTTATGTCTCTAATTTCGTCTTGAAGGGCAGGTGATGGAATTAAAAACAAGAAAATTTAAAAATATAATTCCACAGCAATTATGATTATTATTTCTAATCTTTTTGAATATCTTGTATGCGAGTATGATAATTTTATTGGTATTTTAATTAACAGTCGGTAGGGAAATATTTCAACATTTACATGACATTATTACCAGTCAATTGGATAATTTCATTCGGTTTACAATAAAGGTTTAATTATTTTAAGAATACACTTTGATAGGGAGAAAAAATAACGCAATATGATACTCATATAACAGTCATAACTACTACAATAAAATTATTGTACATACGCTTTATTGGCATGCCAGATATTCATTCTACCGTGAATCAAAAACTGGAGAGAGGACGATAATTATCTATCTACGTGTAACTTGTTTTAAAATGATTATTGTAAATGCTATACTGGTGGAATGGGAACAAAGATAGATAGTCATAAGGCTTTGTTTTGTGTAATAAATCAGTCTTGTTTCAAGTCGATGGCACGTTGAATTTTTGGCTTTTTTTCCTCTCTATTGGACGGATAATCGAAACTGAAACTCGTTTATTTATTGTTAATAATCGCAATAAAACACCAACGATAATAATAACAATAAAGAGAAAAGAAAAATGTAATCTGAGGAGTAATTTGCGAATTCAATTTAAATACAGAAATATTAACTCGATGAATTTAATGTTGTTACCTGCTAAAAGCAGAATCACATTAAGTGAATTAAAATTGTTTTTTTATTGATTCCAGTAGTAATCCTTATGAAACTCATATAAGATCCAATTTATATGCAAATTTCGATCCTTATACAATATGTCAGTTGTTTTATTCAATAAGAAATAAATAAAACACTAAAGAACAACAATAATTGAATGATCAATTTTGTGTTTCCTCTCATTAAAAATTATCGTCAATACAACAGGCCTTTTTTTTTTGTCTTTTTAGAAAGTTGTTTAATTTGATTGGGAATCTTTGATGTGTTGTCCAGTCAATTTAATTATTTTTTCTCGTCTCGTTTTTTCAACTTTTTCGTTTTCGAATTGTCTTCAATGTGGGTCATTGGAAAGGCGTGTCATTTTCAACATTCCAAATTTAATTTCATCTAAAAACAAAGACAACAACACATACATCTATCACGTTTCTACTATTATGAAATTTTATAATCGATAGATTTGAGTGATTACCAATTGAAATTGACGATTAATTTGAATTGAATTGAAATAAGACCGAACTGGTAATTTTGTCTTTTTCATTTCTATCACTTTGAACTTTATTTGAAGCTTTACACCAATGTTGTACAAGTTAAAACTCGATTACAATTCGCATCTTTTAACAGGTCACGAAAGTATTTCTCTATTCGTTTCAGAGGTGGAAGATTGAATTTGTATGTTTTAATGTTATTTCGTTTATTATTAGACAGATCAATCAACTATTGTTAGGATAAACGAAATTATGTAATTTTTTAAACTATCGCATATCTTGAATTAAATTGAATTTTATATTACCGTTTTAGTAAACAAAATAGACAATTGTTCAAGTGTTATGTAATCGAATTATGTAATTCGTCTCGTATATGTTTTGAATTAATTCGTAAATCAGTCATATCGGTAATTTCGTTAAAAATCTTGTTCATTAATTTTAATATCGACGTTTGGTGAACTTTCTCATGATAAAAGAATGGTTAACGAACTTTTTTTACTGTATCTCAATGACAAGACAACATAATAACAAATTGAATTTCATGTTGTGCAGCCATTATAGAGAGCGTCGTGAAAAAAAGTCGTCTATAAATAAATAAATATCGTGTGTATGTATTGTCAAGATATAGGGACGATTGGTAATAATTGTAAATTGTAAAAAAGTACAACGAAGAAATTGAATTACAAAGTATAGGCGTAAAGGCTATTAAGAAAGTTGCAGGTCTTTATTATGGCATGTTTATGTACGGGAACCAAAACAACAAAAGTCGTTGTATTGTCGGCTTTTATAAAAACAACAAATATTGGAATAAATGAGAAGAGAAAAAAGAACCGAATAAGAATCAAACATCAAATACCTTGTTGAGTTATTTGATATAATAAGATAGTAGTGTAAAATATTGTTGGTCACAATCTCACAAGTATAATCGTAAAATTTTACGACCGAACCGTTCAAGTCTTATTCGGAATTCATTAATATTAATTACAATAATTTAATGATTGTTTAAAATAGGAAACTTTAATATTATATCCGTGTAGTTTCGTTTGTATTGTTCAACATCTGTATGTACATGTGTAATGTTGTGTATTTTCCATGTTATTTACTAGTAAAATACATTACACAACAAACAGATTATATACATTGATAATATCGTATAGTTAGTCAAGTCGATCTTTGTGGCCATTAACTGACAGAATATGCCCTGTAAGCCTTTCTAAGTAAATTGCAGAAATACATACACGTGGAATAGATATGCTAGTGCACGCTCCATTAATTTAACAACTAGTTTATGGATGCTGTCAAATTTAATAGATCGTGTTTTTGAATAGATTACGGATATATCGTCTCTAACACAACCATCTATGTTCTAAGTTATTATAAATTATTGTTGATAGTTTATTGTTATTTGATTTATTGAAGAAATTTGTTAAAATTTTATTTCTCTATCGATTTATAGACTGTAATATTAAGAAAACCAAACGAAAATTCGGAATTCCATATGCTGGCTGTGTATCTGTCTCGCAAATTTTGGCACAACGTGAAAAATTGGCACTAAATCAAAATTTCAAAGATCAGCAGGTTTGTTGGTTGTGTTAATTTAAAATTATTTATAATTATTTTTAATTTTTATAATTTAGATTTGGCCACAATCTTCAAATACTACAAATACAACAATAACAACAACAACAACAACAACGACTACTACTACAAGTACAATACAAGGTGGTCGTTTACAGGGATTTATAGAAAACGCACAGAATCAACAACATATTGTTCGATATCATCAAAATCAGGACCAATCCAATAATCGTATTTTAAGCGGATCACCTTTAGTTATTGGTGGTGATTCTACTGCTTTAATGTTACAACAACAACAACAACAACAAACACCACCAACAAACATATCACAAATCCATCAAATTCAATCAAATTCTTCAACAACATCAAATTCAAATGTTCAATTACAACATCAACATATTATTGGACCAAATGGACAAGTGATCAGCGTTCAGGGACCTATAAATCCAAACCAAGTTCCATCTAATAATCAGCCGATAAATCAAATTGTTAACACTTCAATGATAAATTCGAATACTAATAATAATGTTATAATACAGGGTCAAAATGTTGTAACGAATCAAACAAATCCAACACAACATCATAGAGTTTATATTAATCAACCAAATGAGCCTAGTGGTCCTGGCCGGCCTAATATTCAAATGATTCCAGTTGGTCTAACAAATCAACAACAACAACAACATCGTCAAGATATACAAAATAGAATACAACAATTTTATAATAATCCACCAACACAACAATATCAACAAATCCAACAATATGACAATTCGAAACAGATAAGACCACAATTCGTGTCTGGGAATAATCAGATAATGAACGGATTCAGACCACAGACAGTTTTAAATCCACAAAACAACCAGATCGTGCAAGGTCCTATCATGATCAATAATCAACAAAAATTACAATGGAGCAATCGTATACCACAAACGAATCAACCTAATCAGATATCAATGGTGACAAGTCAACAACAATCGAATAATTATGAACGTGTACCACCATTACATCAACATCAACCAACAACCCATCTTTGGCAGGATGAAATCAAACGAAAGAAAGTTAAATTGAGTAAAATTGTAAAGAATCATCGACCTTATCAGATGATGGAATGTCAATCGGCTACTACAACCGTTGTACATCCACCATGTCCCAATATTGATGTTAGACAAATACCGAATGATAATAATCGATCGGTTATAATCAATCATATGACAAATAATAATCAAAGTGCACCTAGTCCATCATTTATGGAAGATCCAAGTGGTTATCTTGCCCAACAAACTGCTCTATTAAATAATACAATTAATCGACAAACTGGTGGGTATTTAAATATTTTTAATTAATTTAAATTTAATTGTTTTAATTTGTAGCAGTGAATGGTTGTACGGGGATGGTGTGTAATAGTCCACAATTACAAAATTTAACAACAATACCGGCAAATTCCCAAACTAATGAGGTGCCTTTACCTAGTAATGTTGTTATATCGAATTTAAAACAACCAAATCGAACAAATTCGAATATTAATATAATAAAAACGCAAATTCCATCTAATCATAATATAATAATGCCAACACAACAACAATATAATCAAATAATGGCGCATAATATGGCTGATAGTAGTGTTATTAACGATCATTTACAATGTCAAGGTTGTATTGCTACAGATGGACAGACGAATCAATTTATTATTAAAGAAACAAATAAAATGACAGTAATAGGTGGGCAACATTCACGTCCGAATAGTCAACCGGGTACACCGAGTTCATCCGGTACAATTGATGATCCAGTTACATCATCAACTTATTTAGATAAACAAATTAATCAATCACCAGATTCACGACCGATACAAGGTGGTACAGTTAGTACAAGTAATGTATCACCGCTTGATGGTGGTTCACAATCTGATCCACCCCATACACCAACACCACCACAACAACGTGAAACAACAACAACATCAACAACACAAAATAATGTATCGTTTACTATTTATAATCAATCACGTGATATTTGTAGTACGAATTATCAAAATCAAAAAGATTGTTGTTCATTACCGATTACCGTATCGAAAATTACAAATCCTTTTACTTCCGGTATTGTAACAACAATGGCAAGTGGACGTACAGTTGGTAGTAATACGATAACATCAGTATTAGCAGGACGTACAAATACAGCAACAGTATCAGTAAATAGTCCATCAACATTACCATCATCATCAACACCAACAACAATAAATCAAACCCATCCAATTACAATAAATGTATCAAAATCACCATTAGAAATGGTACAAAGTGTTGTTAGTAGTATACAAGTACCAAATTCACAAACAAGTCCACAAATATCACCATCATCACAATTAATAAAACATTCACCAACAAATCTACCACCCGGTCATATTCTTGTATCATCAAATGGACAATTAATTATGGCTAATAATATAACAAATCAACAACAATCTGGTGTAATGCCACCACCGCCGGCACCGAAAGTTGTATCAAATCAACCAACAGCAATGCCACCAATTTCCGTATCACCGATGATAACAAATGTAACAGCAGCTGTATCACAAGTTATACCAGCTGTAGCCCAACAAGTACTCGGCCAACAAACTGTTTTAGTTAATGCATTACCAACACCATTTGTACTACAATCTGGTGTAACTATGACTATGGATGGTATGGCAACAGTTGGACAAAATATGCAATTACCCCAATTAGTTACCGGTAATGTGATACAACAACAGATACAAATTGATAATAATGATACACGTCGGAATATAGCTGCAACAACAGCACATCATTCGTTATTATCACCGGAGACTAAGAAGAAAGGTAAAAAGAGGAAAGTTTCCTCGCAAACTGTAGCGAATATGTTGCATATAGCGGCACAACAAAATTCAGGTGTTGTTATGTCACAACAAGGTTTTCCACAACAAATTCAAATGGCGCATAGTCCGCAAGGTTTAACAACAACACCGGTAATGCAGGCTTTAACAATTGTACCGAGTAAAACTGGTGGACCACCACAGATTGTTATGAATGGCCAACCGGTAGCTAATACAAATCCAATTAGTACCCAACAATTGATAACAAATTCACAACCAACACAACAAATTAATTTATTACAACCGGTGAATTTGATTAATGGTACAACTGGAGTTGTACAAAATTTCCCAACTATACAACAATTTATTGTACCAAATCTAGGTGGTATGGTGATGAATCCAGATGGTACAGCAACAATATTACAAGATACATCAAATATTGGTATGCAATTACAATTACAGAATGTTAATGGACAGAATGTTTTAACACCAGTACAAAATAATGGAGTTTTTAATAGTGGACAAAGTATTTTAGCTAGTCCAGCAGGTATGGTGATACGAGCCCCCACAAATTCACAAAATAAAATTATACAACACCACCATCATCATCAATCACAACAACAACAACATCAACAACAACAACAAACTCAACAACATAGTCCGGGTGCGGCTACAACACAATTCTTATCACCGAATGGTAGTCAATTTGTTGTTAATGGGGCACAATTTAGTGGACAATTGAGTCCGTTAGTTGCTAGTGTTAGTCCATCACAACAGGTGACTTTCGGTTCGGGTTCACAAATACGTCCAAATTCCGTACAACAACAACAACAACAACAACAACATAATCATCATCAACAACAATCAGAATTTATACAATGTGGACAAAATGGACAATTAATGGTACCTTGTACACCAACCGCGAATATCGCTGTATCATCATCGAATCAAAATACAACATTTGTACAACAAAATACAACAATAGTCCAACAACAAACAACAATGGTGGCGAATAATCAGTTGCAAAATTTCCAAAATCAACCGCGTACAACTACATTGAATGTTGATCAAAATTTTATAATTAGCTCTAATGATAATAAACAAGTACAAGCTTTATTAGTACAACAACAACAACAACAACAAAATAGGGGTAGTCCACAGAATTCGTATCGTCATTCAGTATCAACACAAACTGCTGTAAATCAAAATACACAAGCTGTTACAACAAATACGTTTTGTCAAACTTCAACATTATCAGCTGGTAGTCCACCAGATACAACAACACATAGTCCATTAGCATCATCGGGTGGTCAAAGTCCACCAACTGTTGATACAACAACACATTCGGGTAGTACTGATGATGGTCTATCACCATCACCATCGAATTGTTCAGCTACTTGTGATAGTGGTAGTGGTAATAATAACAATAATAATAATAATGGACGGCAGCCTTGTATGGTGAGTTTAGAAATAGTAGATTGAAAAACGAGTTTTAATTGACAATTTATTCGCTAACTTTTAGACAATTGATGAAACTGTAAAAAGTAAAATCGTCCTTTTAAAAAAGTAGAAATCTCCAGTGTTGTCATGGTAGCGAACCGTCAATAAATTAGAGAATATTACAGATTTTAATAATGCGCGAATTTTTTAATAATTAAGCGCAGGATTGACTTTTGAAACGAGTTTTTCATACTATTTTGATCTCCTTTATTTTATTTATTGTTTAATAAAAATTGAATTCTTGAAATTTAGGTAATTTTGTAGTAATTTATCACTAAAGAGAGGCGTTTTAATCCGTACAGTGATGTCATAAATTCGTACAATTTGGAAAAGCAAGCTATGCATCTCAGTCCATTTCGACTCGATTTTGGCAAGTAGGCCATGAAATTATATAACCTTGTAATTGACGAGGTTATATAGCCCCCATTGTTAAACAACTGATTTCATAGCCTACTATTCAACACTGGATTGAGATGCACAGCTTACTTTTCGAAATATTGCGAATTATGAATGAAACGCCACACTTTATTTATCACTAATTTAACAAATAATGCTCCAATTATTCATTTGTTTTCTGTCTTTTGTTTATATTTTTAAAGAGGCTAGATTTGATTAAAAAGAGGGATTTTTAAATGGTTATTTCACCCTTAATTTATTTAAAACAGCATGAAATCTTGTTGGTGTACAATATTTCGTGAAAAATCTGAATTATATTAGATTTTAAATATTTTTCAAAATAAGTTTTTTAATTAATGATTAATTAAATTAATATAATTTAGGCAATGGTGCATTGTATATCGAGTAGTGAGCCGGATTCGGGTGATTTGAATGCAACAGCTACAATAACCGAACAAGAATGGACACGTGTTAATCTCCAACAACAACAACAACAACAAACCCCACAACAACAACAACCACCACAACAACCCCCACAATTACAACCCCAACAACAACAACAACAAAAAACTGTCGATATGACCGATATAACCGGTGGACAGATTCATCATTTTATAAAAAAATCAACAACACCAGCCCATTTAGCGTATGCGGAATCATCAACTGTTGTAACTGGTTTACAACAATTTTTAAATGACCAAACGAAAGCTCAGGAAGCTGTTGTTAGTTCGCATAATTTTGATAAAATTATACAAAAACGTAAAAATAGTGATACTTTATTAATTATGGAAACACACCAGATGCATTCATCTTTATTTGATGATGATAATGGTAAGTTTGCTTCTTTTTTTTAATTATTATTATATTTTAATGATTAAATTAAATTGAAATTAATGAATTAATCTATTATTCTTCAAATTGGGTCACAGCTTTATGCTTTGGCACAAATTGAGCTTCTTCTTTTTTAATATATTCATATGCATGTTGAAAAATCAAATTATTATCTTCTTCATCGAAAATGTTTGTGTGTTTTGTTTTGATTTCTCTTGCAGATTTTGAATAATTTGTACAGTTGGATGGATTATTTAAAAAAATAAAATAAAATAAAAATCAATACATACATGGTGTGGCTAACATTTTTACACATATCGAAATGTACAGAACTAATACTGGTGTGTGAAATTTTTTATTTAATAATAATAATTATTAATTAATAAACCAAAAAATCACGCTATTATTTCATTACATCTCTACATCATTTGTACAAAATATCAAAAAAAAAAAAAAAAAATAGCAAAAATCTCATTCAATTCTCATCATTTTCACATATTGGAGGTGCTAATTGGCTTTTATTGCGGTATGGATTGGTTTTTTTTCTACACACACATTTCTTTTCTAGACAATAAAGGAAAAAAATAATCGAGAATTATTCTTTTTTCTTTAATAGATAACAAAATTGATAATACAAATGATATGGTTGATAATAATAAATTTGTTGTTGGTGATTTAGTATGGGGACCGGCTAAAACCTACTCATCATGGCCTGGTAAAATTATTGATATTAATAATAATGATGATATAATTACAGTAAAATGGTTTGGTAATGATAAATTGATAACGAAATTGAATCGTAATGAATTACAAACATTAAGTGAAGGTTTAGATGCACACCATCGTGCCAGGAAAAAATGTCGAACGTGAGTTGAATTTCGATTTTAATTTTAAATTTTATTCTCTATTTTTGTTTAGATCGAGAAAATTGAGTTCCCAATTAGAGAACGCCATCCAAGAGGCTATGGCTGAATTAGATAAAGATTTAGAAAAGGAGGAGAATTCGAAGAAAATCAAAAAGAAAACTAATCGTTTAAAAACTGGTAATTAATTTGTTTTTTTTTTGTTTTTTTTTTTTATAAAATAAAGGACCAACATCGAAATTGTAAATTTGATCATTTTAATTAGAAAAAGCACATATGTAGATGATGAGAGAGGAAATTTTATTAATGCTTCATTAATGTTATACATGTAAGAAATAATCATAGACGGATGTTATAACTGGTATTGATTCCTAGATTATTATTAAGTAATAATAATAATAATATTGATAATAATATAAAATATTTTTCAAATGCCTTTTTTAAAACAAAAAGTAGCATATACGGCACCATAATAAGCCTAATTTTAAATAATATTAATAATAATAACTATAAAAATAAGAGAATTTGTACTAACACATACTCAATTTGTGTATTATTATTATATTAAATTTAGATAAAAACAAACAAAATCATAACGTAAAAATTGGGCTTTCAAATATTTGTCTAGTTATTGATAAAATTAAATTAAAACAGACACAATAGAGCTTAGATTTTATCAAAAAATTGCGGGTTTTTGTAAAGAATTTCTAAAATCTTTGTGCATAATAGAGAAATTATCATTTCAGACAAACTGAAAAAAAAAAATCCAACAACACCTTTTGTATTTCTAGTCAATGTTTTTCGTCAATAATAATAATTATTAATAATAATGATGATAACAGTTGAAACGACAATAAAACGTACCATTGATTTCAGAGTATTTATATTTCTTTTTGGTACTGTGATATGCTGGAAATATCTTTAAAAATAAATAAATAAATAAATGATAATGATAATTAATAACTGTATTTTCGAAGATCTGTTTCAGCCGTATCTCTTTTAAATTTAGTTAGTTTTAATCTGATTCTCGTTCTGTTTGACTTGCCATTTTTCGATGATAAACAGCTCGATAAGAGCAATGCCATATTTCTCTTACGTCTTCAATTGTAAAATTCTATAGAGAAACAATTTCCACAATAATTGTGCATTCTACAACACAACAAAACATTAATCAAATTTGTAAAGAATATGGTTAAGTAGTTATTACTATTTAAGTAAAGTTGTACATTATATTTTTATATAGTTATGTATTTATTGTTTATAATAGCGTTTTTTTCTAATTTTAAACTAGCTCGCTTATTTATTATACGTTGCGTTTTATATTTGGATTAATTTTGCAATTAATTCGAAAATTAATGATTTGATCTGTGTTGTAAAACGAAATCTGTAGCATCACACAATATTTAAGATTAGCGACAAATTTAATTAAGGGGCGAAATTGAAATGAAATAGGTAAAATAGCAGCCGTCCGCTTATCAAATACAGATTCATTGCTGAATTGCGCGTAATTTCAATTATAATTTAATTTAATTGAACGGAATTGTACACATCACTTTGTAGATTATTTGCGATTATTCAAATTTCAAATAATTTTTATTTATTTCAACATTTATTGTATATATTTTTATAGGTACCTGTTCTGTGTCACAGATATGGATTGTATTAACCGGTGTCATTTTGTGTCTCATTTTTAGAGCGATTTAAACGAAACAAAATGTAGTTTATTTCAGTTTTATTGTGTCGAAATTTGTGAAGATAAACCAAATATTTTAACGCTCTAGAAATAAGACGACAATTAATTTTTATAATCCAGTGTTAGAGCTACATTGTCACATGAATGATGCATGTGCGGGTAGCTAAAATGTCTGTTTCTGTAAATAAATTGTATTAATACTTTAACTGTTTGGCCTGCTATGTTGTGGTTGAACACATTTCTCCAGCCCAATAAATACTGGATTAGATATGGTTGGGGTCGTTTTATTATTCTCTATTATCTTCAACAATCGATTTTTATATTTAATAATATTTAATTGTCATTATAGATTGATGTGGATATATCCTGAAATTCCTGAAGATTCCCAAATCCTGAAAAATCCCTTCCTGTTGCACCAAGACAACTAGAAGTGAACTCGAATCCGTCGCCATTCAGGGTAAGTTTTGGCAAATCTGCGACCAAACCGATTTTTAATAAATTCGTAATCGAGTGGCATTCACGAAGTTTAATATTTTGCATGAAATCTGTCCGAGATATACAAATGACTTTTGCTTGAATCGAAGGAAATCGTTGAATAAACAACGCCTTTGCTGTTACAAGAAAACGAATTGTTTCTTATCACAGCTGCCCTTATTTGACGAGCAATTTGTAAAATATTTTAAGGATTTATAGAAACCGATGTAGCAAAATTTGGGCCACGTAGCTCATTTGAAAGCTGGTTAAAAAACGTTCATTTCTGGCCAAGTAGCGACTTTCGAATGACTTGAGGAAGTTTCCAACATTGATTTTTTTGATTTCTATTCGTTTTATACTGGAATGAGTAGAAGAGTTTTGCATTTGTTCTGGAATGTGATGGAAAAAAAAGTTGTGAGCATTCTAGAGTCATATGTGCGTACCCAATTTTGAAATTCGATATTGTTAGAAACGAGCGTTTTT
>JACDRP010001031.1:0-15276 GCA_013841185.1 Hycleus phaleratus | reverse complement strand
AGCAGATTTCCGATTTTTATTCATATACAACATATCTTAATTTTCTTATACAGGGTGGATTATAAAAAAACGCCCCAAGCCATAATTCCATTATTTTTAAATATATGACAATACTTTTTAGAACAAAGTTGCACAGTTTATTATCATCTAAGTTTTGGGATAGATGCCAAATCAATGCCGCTTCTTGTTTCACCGGAAGTAGCACCAACTTCAATTTCTTAAATGGAGACTCTGTATATTTTATTATTTCTGGATACCTCGTTAAATTGTTTTTCAAAAAGCTCCAAGGCATCATATGCCTAAAACCAATTGTTAGTTAGATATTCGTCAATGAATATACTTATTGAAGCAGGCACTTTGCATATGCCTACAAGCAATAGTTATTGATAAATTCAGTGAAATAGACTATGGAAAGAATAGAAAATGCTATTTCAATAAGTACGTTAATTGACGAATATCTAGAGCTTTTTGGCAGACAATTTAACGAGATATCCAAAAATAATAAAATATACGTGGTGTTCCATTGAAGTTGATGCCACTTCCGGTGAAACAGGAAGCAGCATTGATTTGGCATCTATCCCTAAATATAGATGATAATAAACTGTGCAACTTTGTTCCAAGAGGTATTGTCATATCTTTAAAAATAATGGAGTTATGGCTCGGGGTGTTTTTTATAATCCACCCTGTATAAAATAAGACACTCACGTCTGAGAAAGGTGCAAGCAAATATCTAAGCTTCTCCATCAAAACAAGTTTTTGGTTTATCTATTTATAATTTAAAAAATCTAAATTTTAATCGTGTGTATTGTAAACAATGGTATGAGGATCTAAATAGAAGTTTACCAACTCATATTTTGCAAAGCATACTTTATATTGACATGCAGATTGAAATCTCATTTAAGACGATAGAAATTTTTTTCAGTTATACAGCAAATTGTTTCTTATCCATCTCTTAATAGACTGTACCAGAAATATATTAAACATTATCAACAATCATCATCATCAACAAAAATAATCATGAGGGAGTTATCCAACAATTAAGAGTTAAAAATATTTCCAAGCTTTATAATCAATATTATCAAAAACTCGAGACATCTTGAAACTATCAGAAAAAATACTTTATCGTGTGTGCATTTACTGAAAACATATCAAATTTGTTCACAAAAATGCAATACTATAAAAGGTGCTCATAAATCGATCCTTGATATCATTACATTTTGCCAACATGAAAGTTTCAACAGCGTTAATTGTCGCAATAGTGTTAGCAACAGGAATTTTGGCCATTCCTAAGGTAAGTTTTTTTTTTTTAAATCTTTTCCAAATCTAATAACAATAATTTTAGAGAACAACAAAATTCCGTAATTTACAAAAAGAGTCTTTACTAAATAAAAAATCATCGAATTTTCTTGGTATTACCAATGGTAAGAAAGCCACAGCTCATGCCTATCCTTACAACGCATTTCTTGAGGTTTTCTCCCCGACTACCTTTTGGTACTGTGGAGGTGCATTAATTACAACTACAGCTGTATTAACATCTGCTCATTGTGCCGATGGGTGAGTTTAGAAATTTGAATCTTTTTTTCTATCAAATTGATAGAATTACTGGCATTTTCATAAAACTTGGTGCCCAAGATATAGACAATGATGAAGAAAGTGGTCAATTTGAAGTCGATACTACTAATGTTACCCTCCATCCTGATTATAATTCAAGTCAACTAATCAATGATATAGCTATTGTTCATCTACAATCAGCGATTACACTAAACGCTTCCTATGTTGATGTTATACCGTTACCTACAGCTGATAATGATACCTATGATGGTGATGAAGGTTTAGTTACTGGTTGGGGTGTAGAGGAAGGCGGTAGTGTTAGTATGTCGGAATATTTAAGATATACATCGAATCCAATCATTACCAATGATGAATGTGAGGAATATTTCGATTCAGTACCATCAACACAAATTTGTATGTCAGGCAGTGGAGGTCATGGTATTTGTGATTGTGATGCAGGTGATCCACTTACTGTTAATGGTGTTCTAGTTGGTATTGCTTCTTATTATGAAGCAAACTGTACAAGCGGTTATCCAAGTGTTTTTACTAGAATCAGCAAATATATAGATTGGATACAAGAGAATGTATAAGTAAATATATTCATTTTAAATTGATTCGATTTTTGCTTGAGATTCCCCTTTCAATAACTCCAAATTTGGGAAATATTCTAGCTTTTATTCAGTTTGTTTTACACCAACTCATAATCCGATAGTAGAAAGGTAAAAATAGGTGAGACAAAATTTTTGATCTACTTCAATCCTTTCCAAACCTCCAAATTTCGTCGTGTTAACTTATCGAACATTTCTGAAGCTTCCAATTTGAAGAAAATTTCAAGTTAAATATTCCAAAGATAAATTTCTCCTTTGATACCGCAAAGATAATATCAATAAATCGATTTAATTTGAACCAAGTTTATAACTAATCTTATCAAAACGATATCTTTCTATAATTCGCCTCATATTGAATTCTAAATTAACTAAATATCAATATTAACAAATTTGCTCTAGTTCTAGTCGATTTTTATTGCCCTTTAAATCATTGTGAATTTTGCAATTATCACGGTATTCTCATCGTAAACTCAACGTATACGTTTGAGAAGGGATTGAATGTGGTTTAACTCAAAGACCACCAATAATTCTAGACAATGGACATAACTACTTTAATACATTCTTCTGGTTGAACAAATAAATTACAACAATCCCAATTTAACAAGGATAACAATATAAAAAAAAAACTGGCCATTTGTATTGAAATGTAACAGTAAGGACCATAAACGATCAGAATAGCTTCCATTATTTTCAAGTGTCACAGAATTACAAAACGACAGCCGTAAGAATTTGTTTAAGTGCTCAAATTTTTGACGAGATCAATATTTCATGTTGCTCCTCAGTTGAATAAACACACCTAATACAGTTTGAGTATGTCTGCTAAAGTCCTTCAGACATTCAAAAGTGGATATTTATTGGAATCAAACAAAATTTTTGATCTCTTATCAAACAATCTCCATGTAACGGTAGCAGGTTTTAATTATTTATACAAAAAACGATAAAGACCTTTTGAAATATGATCGTTAATGAACGTTCTTTTTTAATACATAAATGATTTAATCCTGGTTCCGTTAATGATTCCAGTTCAGTCTTAATTTCTTCTTGATTGATATGATGACATTGATAAAACTGGGCAAATATTTTAATTAATGAATCTTCTAATTATGCCCGAAATTCTAATTATGTTTAATAAACCATTAACTTATAATAAGATTTATCATGACAAGTAATTTTTGTGTTCAATGTTGTTTAAAAATGGACCAATTGCCGAACTCATTAAATCAAATAATTAAAAATTACATCGACCTTATAATACCGAATAGATGACGGTTTCACAATTAATGATAGAACAAAAAATAATAATGATGATGATGATGGAGCTTTCTCGTTGGAAAATTGATTTATGTTTGTTTTGTAAATCAGTTCTTTACGTATTTTTTCTCTTTTGTAGATGGAGAAACGACAAAAGCTAGAGAACCGTAGAACGGTAATGGCAATGTTCTAGTTCTCCTGTTGTTGGGCTCCCTCAGGTGCAATATTCCCGTAATCTTAGGAAATGAAAATCTCTCCAGGATGTACTATACTTACATTGGATTGCATCCCGACATTAGCTTTAAATGCCCAACATTGTTGCTGTTGTTCAAATATCGATTTTCTATGATTAATCAAAAACTGGAAGCTTTCAAAGCTCAACGATCAAATCATCGATGATTCGATTCTATTTTTGAAAACAAAGTGTAATATTTGACCATAACATTAGATACCTTATAGCAAATGTTGTAGCTAGGAAACAGAGCTTTATGACACTTGAAACCCTCAGGGGGCTATGTTGTCGACATCTTGCCAAACAATATGTCCTAAATGTTGTCTCAACATACAAACAACCGCACAAATATTTTATTCCTGTGTTTTTTTTTTGTATGTATTTATACGAGCATCAAAAAAAATAACGTTGCTTTCATCCCTCAAAAGGACCCTTTGCAAAACTGTCAACACAAGATGAACAAGTCAAAACGAATCGTTGAAAGCAACAACAATCTTAATGATGTTACAATAATGAACATCTTTAATTACCGAATGGACAGTCCTTTGATCAACAAATATTTCGTTTGCGAATCTACCAATTTAATTATTACCGTATGATAGTCGTTGAATAGATGTCCGTTATGGTTGTTGATTGAATAGGATACACCCCTGGGAACTACCCTCGAAATTTTTATTCAATAAAAGATTGTTGTTGTGTATTGTCAAAATAACAAAGCTAATTTTACTACAAGAAACAGAAAGAATTGTTACATTTGGAGATATTCAAACAAAAAATGTTTCGAATTTTGCGGTAATTGAGGGGTGGCTGGCTTTTATCAGACTGTATGTAGCTTAATTAGATGGTAGCTTTTCGTTTTAGAACTTTACGAGATACTCAAGTTGTTTTAAACTGAAATATACAGGGAGTAAGGGGATTGTTTCTATTACCATCAATTCCCCTGGAGGTAACAACGTCCTAATTAATGTTTGAGTTTCGTTGTTACCTATATGATTGTGTGTTGTATAAGTAAATTTTTACTTTCATTACGAAAACCGTAACTATGTTCAAGTTAAATGTTTTAATAATAACATGTAAAATCTATAAACTAACAATATTGTACGATGTAACAAGTCCGGTATACAAGTAATATTACCTTAGGCATATACTTAATGAAGCTAGACGTTCGGTTTAATTAGTCGATTTACATGAAACTGTGCATGTCGTCTTTATTGAAAAACAAAACATCAAAGTCCACAATTATTAAAGCATTAAATTTACAACAATTACCATAAAATACAAAGATTTTTCTATTATTATTTAGTCGAATCGAATTTTATCGAAATAATGAAGGAAATTAAATGACATTCCCCTTGAATACCAACGTAATGAAGAAATTTTCTTAGTTGTAATGATAAGACAGTCACTTTTCTATTATAAAAGGAATAATTCGAATAACTTGTATGGTATACACCCTCATATTTGAACATAAATAACTCATAGTACGCTAATGAAGCATAGTTTTGTTGACGGTATAAATGGGGAATATTCAAGTGAATTTCCAATGTAAAACAACCCCTGTAATCTAGAATTGAACGATAATTTATCAGTGGAAATATTTGAAAAAAAACGAATATTTTTATTGTGCAAAGAGAACATAAAATACACCAAAACACCAATGAGTAATTCCAATCTCGACATTGTATATAAATGATTTATTAGTGTAACATACAAAAGTAATGAAAGAACATTGAAATATATCTCGCTATTTCTTTACTATTTCTTTGAATTTACTCCCTCTATAGGGGGTAGAAAGCTCTGAATTACTTCAAGCGATTTATGTCTTTATTTCTACAAACGCGACCACCCTGTAAAGTACCATTTGAAAAATTGACGTTTTCCACCAAAACACCAAAATAACGACAAAATCCCACTTTATAGAATAAAACAATTTATCATAACTGATATAACAATACCATATTTTATTCAAACACAAATTATCCAAATTAATTCAACCTATTTAAAAACGATAATTTTTGTTAAATAGACAAGCGTGGAAAATCAATTCGTTGTGATTTTATTTGTTGTTTAAATAGTAATGATAAAAAATATAATTATAACAAAACAAAAAAATCGACAATAATTAGTATTAATAAATATTTATTATATGGGGTGTAATAAAAGCCCGCATGTTGTTAAGTTTAAATAGCCCTCATCATAATTGGATATTGTAGGACTTGACAAAATCCACAAGTCCCCCAAAGGACCAGTTACACACTATCACCATATTAGAACTGTTCCACTGTTGATTTCTAATTATGAATTATTACAAACTATTTAGAAATTTAACAAATTTAAACCGAAAATAACGATTGAAGAACTTTGGCTTCGTTTCGAAATTTATTCAATTCCTATATGTTGCTACATTCACTCGCCATATTATCAAAATTATCGAATTTACGTGACAATAATGACAATAAAGACTGTAATATTGACGAATTTCAATCGAGAAATTCATTAATTAACATTACAGTTAGTCAATTAATTTTCGAATATTACCAAAATGTGTGTTTTAAATCAACAAATAAAAGAAATAACAATATTTGGTAAGAAAAAGTTTGACGAATTCGAAAATCACAAGAAATTCAATTTAACTTTAACAATTCATAGGAAACGAGACCTAAACAAGAATATGTTATTTAGATAGGGGGAAGAAAAGGAACAATAAAAGAATAGGCTATTTGAAATTCGTAAAGTCGTTCTAAACACGGTTATTGTTCGATGAATATCCATTAATCATTACAACTATAAAAAAATATAACACATGATAATCTCATTTATTTATTGGCAATCTTGTTGAAATATTTGTTGATAAATTGACTGATCCATCACTTTAAATTATCTCAAAATAACGAACAAATCAAATTATTAACCAGATTATTGGGTAATTTTCTTAGGGAATATTTCACCATTACATTGTATTTAATGAATTATTCAATATTTTCTATATTCAACGTAAAACTTTTAATTTATTGAAAGATTTATCGTGGAATAGAATCAATAAACAACATTTAACCGGACCTGTTTGCATGTCAATTTAACTTGCCAAACTTTTCCACATATTCCGACATAATCGGATTATATTAGTAAACTTCAATGTTAAAAATAATCAAAAAAAAATATATAAAAAACCGCAATTTTCCTCCTTGATTTTGATTTTATTCGAGGAGGATCATTGGGGGTTATTTATTAACGAATAATTCCCTCTAAATAAAGTTATGAAGTTTAAATATAACATATAGAGAGAAGAGGTAAGCTTTCCCCAGACTGGAATACAATTGATACGAAACCTTAGAACTATAATCCGTATAATAACTGTCAAACTAAAAGCACTATAGAAGCTTCCTGCTGTTAGCAACATAATAACCCCTCAAATCTTTATCAACTTGTTAACATTTTAGACTAATTTCAATCAATTTTTTTCTCGTTGTCTATTCTAACATCACACCCTATTTTTTTTCGGGTTCGTTGATAAAAAGACGAGTGTAAATTGTTGGTGATTATCCCAGATTAACTGACAATTACATAGGGTCAAAATGATGATTACTTTAGACTGGTGTAGTTGATTTTTATTAGCAAATTTGACTAATTAAATGTGTTGTTATTGGTGTGATTAATTGATTTAACCATCTATAGAATATGAATTATGTTAGCTTGAAATTCTAGTAGCAATTATCGACTGTGAGACAAATAATAACAAATTATATATATACAGTTTAAGCTAGACTCATCTTATAATTAGTTATGGTTGAACGAGTAAAGAATGTTGTAGCTACCAGATTTATAATAACAGTTTTAAATAAGAAGAAACCTTTTCTATAACGCTAATTATTGAAAATTCAATAGAGAAGTTGTGATTTTCTGCAATACAATTTCATTTATTGTCGATTTTATTGTAAAATTGAGATTTCGTTATCACTGGGGTATAATAAACAATCCATAAACTCGACTAATAGCAACGAAGAGAAAATGGACAAGTTTTTCTTCGCTTTAACGTTTTTTTCTTCTAAATATCTCTGGATAAATGATGGATCTACATAAAACAAGTAAAACTCATTTCCAACTAGAGACCATTTAATGCCAAAGTAAGGCATTAATGCCGACTGTTTCTGGTTGTGATGAAAAATAACAAATAAAAACTGTGCAGATTTGGATGGATTAATAAACTTAGTAGAGATCCCGATAAAAATTAACTTCAAGAGTATATTTGGGGTATTTTTAGTCGTTTTATGTGTGTAGTTCTAAAATTCTAAAAATATTTTTCGAATCGCTCCACTAATAGAATATTATCAAAAATTTCACGTCGTATTCTCTAATTTAAGGGCGTCTATTATAAAACTAACCCAAAGAACGTTTTGCGGTAGGTGTGAATAATTAGGAGATTTTGGCAATTTTTAATAGATCTGATTTTTAAGGTTTTAATCGTTTTTTGGGGCTTCAACAATTCTCCTTCAAGTTCTCGTTATAATTGACTTTATTTAATGTCTGTCGTTGGGGGTGTCGATTTTCCGGCCCAATATTGCATGGTATCCGATTTTTGTCCAGTTGAAATTGTAATATTGCTGAATAATGATCCGGATGTATGTGGCGAAATGTTAGCGGTTTAGCGGTTAGACCATCAATGATCATTGCTATACAAGCCGTTCTCTCTCTCAACTAGATTTGATTTTATCACAGTATATACACAAATACATATATACAACAATACAATCATTAAATAACCACTACAACTACCACAACTATTACTACCACCATAGCCACTATTATTGCCACCACCCACCATGTCATCTAGTGACATTAACAGGCACAATTCCGATTCGAAATGTCGGAAACGGTATCGTTTCAAACTCTTTATCAGACATTTATATTATTAATCATCTAGTTTATAGAACATATATGGCGAACTGGACTGACATTAGTTGATGTGATAGAACAACACCATAAAATTAATTGTTTTTGATATATCAGTAAAGGAAATGTACGATAAATTTTCGTTGATCTATTCATTAGATATCGTACAATGAAAATGATAATGATAACATTAAGACTATGATAAAGTATCAAGATTGACAGAAAGACTAATGGATTGATTGACTCTATTATCATGCAACATTTTCTATGATAATTTCGTTTGTTATCAGAACTGAATACGAGCGAACTATACACACTAGATTTAACCTAGATGTAGATCTTGTTAACGTACACTATTATCACTCGATTGCCTTCAACTCAAACCATTCGAATCAAATTCGATTAAATGTATACAAATACGATAGAAAGACTCAAATTGTACTGGAATAAACAACAATTTTATAACATTGGAAATAGTAAAAAATGCCCCAGTGGATGTAATTATTCGATTTCAAAGATTCTTTTCTACTTACGTATTGACGCCGAATTACCATTTTGAAAGTTGAAGTTCGATTCTCTCGAGATTCGTTGTACAATCACCCCCAAGATAGACTGTAAGAAAATTTTCAATTTGGTCGATAGAAACGTAAATTTTCGATTGAAATACACAAAAATACTAAAATTGAGTATTACCTTAGAAAACTTACCATTATCTTGATTAAAATTGTTTATAGATTCAAAATATTCGAAAAAATTGCACGATTACTGAAATTTGAGGTTATGTCAACAATGTTGGGGAATACAGAATTGCCAACAATAAATAATAGGCGCGCACTTTAAAATTTTGTATATAAATCCACAAAAATACTAACATTAGGGTGTTTTTCTATAATTATTCTACTATTCATTCAAACAGTATACAAATTTAAAATTGCACCAGTGAAAATTAAAATTTTGAGATTAACGCTTTATGTGATAGAATCTAGTTACTAACTAGTTAAAGGCGCGTAATTTAAAATTTCCAATTTGCTCAATACTAAATGTAACTCGTAAAAATACTAAGATTAAGGGTGTTCTTTACGAAATTCACCCTACAATTTGGGGTAATTCTGCCACAATTAAGAAATGAGCAAACCGATAGTACCACTTACAGTCCCCTAGCACAATCTTTGGATGTTTCCTGAAGTGTTTGTTGAAAGTTAGCAAGCAAATAGGGGATGCACAATTTTAGAATGGGCAAGACTCTCTATAATTGAATATTTCCCATGGGGTTCCGTTAGAAAACTGAATTAATAATCGACGATTTAATCGATTGATGATTTTAAGAATTATTTTAGTGTTTCAGACACTTTCAATCGGAATTTACAAATGATCTAGGATTAGTTAAATTTTGTTAATGTAATTTCAATTAGTTTAATCCAGAATCAAAAAAAATCGACATTTTCCTTTTTAATCTTCATGAAATTGCGCTAATGAATGGTCGAATCATAGAAATTTAGCCAAGCTACAGAAAGGACAAAATATGGACAATTTTAGCCAAATTTCAAGACTTGCAATGATTTTCTCAAATGGGGGGTTTATTGACAGTTTTGGCGCTAATTCCCCCACTAGTGCGCAGTATTCTTGCGCACAGTCCAATTTAAACAATAGGAAAGCTACATTATTTTGTATTGATGAACTTACAAGCTTTATTAGTTAGAACTTGTTGTAATTCTAATTGAAATCAGTTACAATAGTTTGATATTGTATAGATTAACTATAATTGAAAGTTGTAATCTTGTGCTTATCCAACATTAATCAATAGATAAGGAAATTTAAAATTATTTAATCACGACTAAATCCTTCAACTTAAGTGCTCTTATCCATGCACATCCAACTTAGATTAAACCGGCTTAGAATTTGTAAACAATTACAAAATTTCTAATTTAGCAACGATTAAAAATTTTAAATTAAAATCTTCAAAAAAACTAAACCATCTTAATCGAATAATCTCCTAATCTAGAAATTTAATGTGTGGTTTATTATTGTACGTAGATTCTAAACGATGAAAGCCTTTACTTGAAAAAAGTTTACATCCACACGTTTTTCTCGTTATGGTTTATTTGTTAACGTTAGAAAAAAGCGTTACACGCTGAAAACGCTAATATCCATTATCACTTTGGTTTTTGTTGCATTGTTCTATAGTCAAGTACATAAAATTGTTCTTTAATGATCATTACACTTTGCAGTATTTTTTATTGTTTGTTTATCAAGTTTTTGTGATTGTTTTGCCTTCTCTCAATTCATTGTCTATTGTCTAATGAAGGAACATCAAAGTTACATTGTAAATTCCATTACAATTCATAACAAAACAAAATGACGCAACTTTAATTATTAATACATACAGAACGTACAACTTAAATCGACCATTAATAATATTTATCATCTTGACAGGCAATATACAATTGTTACATTTCAATGCCGAAGCGTAACACAGGGGAATTTATAAAATGTTAACCAACCTCTCTCTACCTATCCATTAGTTTTGGTAGGCGTCTAATTACACACACACACCACGTATAATTAAATTAATTGTATTCAAATATACCGTGTGTTCATTCTTCTACTTCAACATTGTTATTCTTGTTGTTTTAATTTTAATAAAATTACGAAATTTTTTCTGTTTTATTTTCTAACAATTATCTCCGATGGGAAAAAGTCTACAAGATGTAAATCATCAGGACCACAATGCATTAATTATAAGACGCACTTATATTTCAATTATTAACACCACCACTGGCACAACGTTTAATAAAAGCTGTCAAAAATTCGTGAGGTGTTAAATTACACCTGTACTGTAAATATTACATTTTAATTTCATTTTTTTTTTGTGTATTCTCTCGCGCTTGTTGTTTGATGAGAGGTACAAGATATTTAATTTTATTAAATTTCGTATTTCCTGCATAACAAGTAAGAGATGATAAAAATAAAATATTTGATTATTATTAAATATAAATTTGAATAACGTTCAGATGCGGGGTGAGAAATATGGTGGGTAGGCATAATAAGAATGAATTATATAGGGAAAAACGCTTACATTGAGATAAGCGATATCGTCTCCCTTTTAGGGTGCAAATATTAATCTTTGATACAATCTTTTCGCAACATATCCTAATTGTTCATTTGAGCATCATATATTTAAAACTAACCATTTTTATAATAAATATACACCCCGAAAATTCCAATAAGTTCGCCCCTATCCTATTGATTATTAACGTTCGTATTGTTTCAGTTTGCCCCATTACTTCTTGATTCGGTCGAAATATAAAGGAATAAAGAAATAAAGGCTTTCTTTGTTCAATTACCCGGATATAATTCGGCCGAGTCGGTTGTAATGCAGAGAAAGTGCGGCCAAAAAAATTCCTAAACATATGGACAATTAACTATTCCGCTTTGTTGTTATTCTAATGGCGTACTCTCAGTGTACAGACCGTCCCAAATATGTGCTAACTCGTTAAATGAGACGATTTTCTAGCAAAAAACCTGCAATTTTGGGTCTATTTTAAGAGCATTTTAAGAAGTATCAGAAAGAGGAGATTTCAGGATTTATAATCATAAATACAGAGATAAGAATTTGTAATTTTGAGAAATTTTGAATTTAAATTATCGATTTTTTGATCATTTTGATCAAGTCTAAAGAACGCAATTGTTCACAAATTTAGTCAGCAAATTACAAAAATAATCCATTTTAACCACTTTTAATTGATTTGAAAGCTTTCTTCATGTTTAATCAAAAAATTTTGACATTTTTGAAAGCAACTTTGCCAATTTTCCTGCTTTCATCAATGTTTCAAAATATTTTTGCTCTAAATTGCCAGCCTCGTCAAAAGCTTAAATTTAGACGTTTTCAGCTTATCTTATCTGAAAAACCACTGAACTAACTTTTATTATTTTAATCCAGTCATTCCTTAAAAAATTACTGATTTAGCTCAAATTAAGGCACCTGAGTTCGGTATTTAAGCTAAATTTGCTCTTTTAATGACAGTTCTATTAGATTTTTGCCCTGAATCACCCCTCATTAACAAAATTTGGTTACTTTGGCTCGATTTTGCTGAATTCTCGGCTTAAATTCCACGTTAAATTTTCCAAAATAGCGTCTATTACAGTTCTATTTGGTTATATGAAGAATATTGTGCTAGATTGGCAATGTTAGAACCACTTCAGCGAGACACTCTGTATACTGGCTATACTGCATGGAAGGCTAGTTTTTTCAAGTCAGACTGGTGGGCAATTTTCTAAATTTTCACGGACAATAAGCCGCAATTTTCCCAACTTTTGGTAATCGCTTTTTTGTGCTAAATAACAGGTGTAATGATAAGAACGCAAATTTGCCTGAAACGTAGCAGTCAGACTATTTAATTATTCGAATTATAAGTCAGACAGTTCCTTAAAAACCGATATAAAAAACGATAATGACAAATCCACTAATAGAAGTTAGAGGGTTGTAATTAATGGAGACATCCACTACACATCTACAATGGATCTTTTTAATTTCACCAACCATTTACTACAAAATGTACAAAAAAAAAAAAAACGGGAATCAAAAAAATAAAAGCTTCTGGAGACGAAATTGACAGATATCGTAACCATTACTTAAGTTATATCGATTGGAAACTTCCCCCAATTTCAAGGGAAATAAATTCGATTCTTTTCCAAATTATCCGTCGATAATAACCTGTCGTTTATTCCACACTCTTTCTCCCCATCTACCGTCAAATCAAACATAATTAAGACTGAATTAATTGGATTGAATTTATATTGACCGTAATAGAATCGTGTGTTTTTAATAAAAAGCGATACCTGCGTATAGTATCGGAAATGGGATCGATAGATGTGCAACCGATGGGAAAAAGTTAGTACGGTCCGTTAAGCATTTTACAAAATTAGAAGTGGTATTATATGGGAGTAAAGGGTTAGTCTATGATGATAAAGGATCGACCCCTGGAGTGAATCGGTGGTTGTGATATAAATGGATAACCCCTATTTATTCCTTTTTTTTTATTTTGTAGTTGGAAAACAAGCTTCAGCACGCAGATTTCATTATTGATACAAAGTCTTTTATGTTCCCAATGATTAACAAGGCATATTAAAGGTTACACTTTATTTACTCATTCACAATGAATGCAACAAATCTATTGTTTCCATATTCAAAAAGAAATTACATAACGCAATTATTGTCGGAACAAAAGGTTGATTTTTCCATCCACAATTCGACGGTTGTTCAATTATAAAATAACTCGTTGGTAATTTAATAAAGTGACAATTTATTAAAACCAATTAGAAACATTCGAACAGTTTTGTTAATTATAAAATAAACAAAATTAAATTTCGACAATAACCCACCCACTTGGAAATGTTTTTATTGTAACAAATTACGGCCATATTTACGCATTCGTCTTTAAAGCTTTTTTTAATACTTACAAACGGAATATTTGGGGGTGAGAACGACAGAAAATTGAGCATTTCCACGCCATGTTTATTACAATAACAACAAGTTATATTTAAATTTATGAAATGTTTGTATTTGATTGAATATTCCACAATTATTTGCAATATTGGCAGTTGCAACGGGGGAAAATCGATGGAAAACTTACATGGAAAACAAGCCTAGATACTCATTGGTTTAGTTGTTAGTGTAATTAATTACATGAGAGAAGTTTGCATATTTAATACAAATACGTTTTTGTTGTGTTGTTGTTGTTGATTTATTTATAATTCACGTGTACTACGTTAATATTCAATGTTGTTGGTACAAAAGTAAATCACCATCAATTAATTTTTAATGCCTTCCAAAACATTAACATGATAAAAGTGTTAAAAATCGCCACTATTCCAATTATTATCATTAGCGGATTTAATCAAATCTAATGGTTGGTGTATAGAATTATTCAAATTTTTTAATCCATTGAATTAAGACACTCTAAAGGCGCATTTTAGTACAGAACAACAATTATAATTCTTCTAAAGTACACACCAGACGAACGACGCGAATGGAAAACTTCTATAAATTAATGCCTCTATACAAAGGTGTTATTTTCATTGTTGTTGTTTGTTGGATAGTTGTTCTATGTAAATTATTTTAATTGCTGCATTATTCTTGATTTTACTACATTATTACATAGTTTAATCGCCATCAATGCGTGCTGTTTATATCACAAACCTATTATCATTTGAAATTACGCTTTATAATTCATTAAAAAAATGTGTTTGTAATTCAAGTAGTGATTAAAAAAGAAGAAACACCTGAATATTGGTTTCGTTATCATTAAAACCGTCAAGTGTAATTATAGTACGGCGATTCTAACTTGACTCAGCGTTTCGAGAGACGCTCATTTATCAATAATTGATGTTTGATGCGCGAAAATTCGTGAATTTTGCTTAGAAACTAATAACAATTAAAATCTTCGAAGTTATTAAAACTTTTCCATGCAATTTAATATTAAGTAGTCCAATTTATTAAAAGCTAATAGTTCCGGATTAAAGTGCTTGAGAATTTAAACTAAAAGTTGAAAATTGATTAGAGTTCTTCTGTTTCAGACGAGCGTTTGGATCCAAAAAGAACGAAAACTGTTTGTGATTTAAGAGTAGAATTTGCCAAAAATGTGATGAGAATTTGTTCAAATGGCAAATAGCGAGTTTTCCGCTTTGCTATCTAGAATGACTTAAATTTTGCATAGAGTTAGCTTAAGATTGATTTGATGATCA